>CAUYQG010072602.1:0-36302 GCA_963574415.1 Tarsius wallacei | reverse complement strand
CTATCTATCTATCTATCTATCTATCTATATCTATCTATCATTTTTATTATCATCATCATTTATTCCTGTGTATCTCTCTTTGTATGCATATGTATACATAATAATAGATATACATATATGTGCATTCATATCATATATACTGTATTTATATATATATAAATCTTCATTTTATAAATACATAGCTTGATAAGAAAAAAAAACACACAAAAAGTCTCCAGGGAAGACTTGTATAATGTCTTTCCATAGCATGTTTTTATTCTTTTGTTCCCACAAACTGTACTGTAGGGAATTTTGTTCCCAGATATAATCCTGCTGCCTGTCAGTAGTGGAAGAGAACAGCTGCTCATGACAACCATTCAGCCGCCCTGATAAATGGAGGCTGTTACTGTCAATCTTGACTTTTCCCTGATTTTCCTTTAGTGGCTCCAAGAAGCTCCTTTACTTCACTCTCCATGCTGTGCCCACTCAGGCAAGTGTCTCTTTCTGGTGCTCAGCGTGGTCAAAGAGACACACCTAGTGGCTTATGGGCAACTCATCTATTTCTCCTCCAATCTGACCAAGTTGCTTTCCAGGCATTGCCAGTCCTGTGAAAACTCAATATAAGCCAGTTGAGGATAACATTTTGTTTGTGTATAGGGTGAGAAGGAACATTTCAGCAAATACATTGTTTTTCAGGGGCTATGTAGGTTCTGGAGAAATTTTTTTTTTTAGAATTGCAATTGATTTGAAGTCCTACTACAACTTTCTGGAGATATCTAAAGGGAGATTTAGAATGAGCAAATTGATGACAGGCAAGATAAGTGGAATGAGTATGGGAAGGAACAATCTATATCTCAAAGGTTGTCAGGATCAGAGGCTTGCTCCCAGTTCCTCAGTTCTTCCATTTTCATGATACAATTTCTTGTTTCTTTGTCTCCTGCCTTCAGCCATATGCCTTTGGTAGGAATCACAGAATCAAGAATGTTGGACAATCTCTGTTATCTTGGACTTCCTAAGCTTAACCAAGACATCGATTCCTGGGTTTAGCTATCATTTAAGATACAGTCCGCTTCAGATAACAGAAGACCCAATTCAAAGTGGCTTAAACAATGAGTAAATTAGTTAGTTCACTAACAAGAAGTCTACGGGGCTTCTTGTTAGAGCATATTCGGGGTTAATTATTACCTTTTGTGGCTCATCAAGGATTTGTGTTCTTGCCATCCTTTTTCTCAGCATATTGGTTTAGCTTCTTACAATGGTTCCCCTTATTGTCCCGAACCAGCCACTGTAGTTCCAGGTGTTACACGCAAAGACAACACGGGACATTTTTCCTTCAAATGTGTACTTTTGAGCATGAAAGACCTTTCTGTAAAGTCCTTCATAGACTTCCTATATAGCTTCCTAGCACAAGTGTATGTTAAATCAATCATTGGCAAGGGTAAAGGGAATATCATCATTAGCTTAGGTTAATTAGAATTTCTAGGGCTAGGGAGGGTTTTCCCCTCTTTGGAGACTATGGCTATGAATACCCTGAATAAAATCTGGGTTTTGGTAGCAAGAAAAAAAGAAAAAGAAGAGGGGAAGAGTGGAGGGGCTCGGTGGCTACTATTGAGTAAGCAACAATAATGTCATTTGTAGGAAATGTGGTCCAATAAGAAGCCAATTTACATATGTGAGTAGGCTCACAGTTTTGGTGAGTGATATGTTTTAGGGCCAATATAAGTCAGTATTTTAGATTATTTAGATTATAAGGTTGAGACCAAGGTTCATTTAACATCCATTTAATCTTGTGTGTGTGTGTTATACAGTTCCTAATCCATGCCCTGATTAGTTATCTTTCAAATACTTGACATTCTCGAAATACATAGGTAAAAGAAGTTAAATGTAAATTGATTCTCCTATTAGTGAAAAACTAATATTAATATCTTTATTCTTATTGATATAAATGTAGCCAAATCACTTTAGAAATAATCATTTTTTTCAGTGAAGTCTTAGAGATTATAAAAATGATCACCTATCAAATACCGTAATAACAACTGTTTAATGATTACCTGCTATGGGCCAGGAACTACATGAAACATTTTACATGTATTATGTCTTTTAGTTTTTGATTTTGTAAGCCAGACAGCATATTTTTTATATTACTGGTGAATAAACTAAAGAAGCTATTTTTTATATTATTGTTGAAGAAACTGAAGAAACCCAAAGAAGCCAAGTTGCCTAGAGTCTAAAGGTAAGAAAGAAAGAAGAGGTAATATGGCACATTACACAGATGTCGAGCCAAATCCTGGTTCCACCATTTACGGTGACCTTGCCAAGTTACTAAAGTCGCTTAGTTTTCTCATCCATAAAATGAGTACAATGATAGTACTTAGCTCAATAATTATTAACTATTAATGATTATAACTAAGTGACAGTCAGAATTCGAATACAGAACTGGCTAGCTGCAGATCTTGTATCCTCTCCCTATAGCAAGCTAGCTCCAGGGCCTACCAATGCCAACAAAGAGCCAAGTGGCCACGTTAAGTTTTGTGTCATTGAACACCTGAAAAGCACACTTTCTCAAGAAATGTATTTTGGTTTAAAAGTGAGAAGAAACATGAAAATATTCTGCACCCTGTCATTTTTTTTGCTTTTCACTTCTCTACTTATAATATCATTATTTTGAGAAATTACACAGCCCAGAGATATAGTTAGATATTATTAAATAAGAATGAATCACCTATACCTGCTGAGCAAAGACTAATCTTTGAGCTTATTGAGGCTCATGGGAACTGAGCCATCACAATTTCTAGGTGTAATATTTTAGCTCTACAATTCATTGCCTGCTATTGCTAAATCTTTCTTCAAGGTTTGACTATGGAAGTAGATGTTTCTTTATTGTGAGTAAATTTTATTTTAATACAGAATGTTAGTTTTATTCTTATTTCATTTTGAACATTTCTTCTTGAGAAACAATTGCTGTAGTTATAACACTTTTATACTCCTGACCTTCATGAGCAGGGTCACTGAGAGTTGACTTTTATCATGTCTAACTCTAGATCACAGGAGGCAATTCTTGGGATACAACCTTTTAGATAATTTACTCCTAAGTCTTATTTCTAGCTTGGTGTCAGATTCCTGCACCCATTTTTTTTCCCCTTGAGAAGTATGGGATGTCCCCACCATATGGAGAACAAATGCAGATAAAAGAAAGCTTTTATGAGCCCTTGTCTGACACTGTGGTATGTCTAGTCTGGGAAGCAGCATATCTCCTTCTCTTTCCTGGTGTTACTTTGTTCACATCTTTCTCACCCTTGTTTAAAACCCTTCTGAGTTCCTTAGATAACATCTCTTAGATAACATCCTATTGCCACCTCTGTTTATGCCCTTCTTAGTTGTCTGCTTTATTCTGCCTACATTTCTAGCCCCCACATCTTGATATCTTATTACCAGGATCTGCTCTACTTCTTTGGGGTGAGTACCCATGTTGTTCTTCACTGTTCTGCTCATTGGCCTCTACTTGACTCCACTCAAGTGTGCCTATGACATTCAAGGATCTCATGCTGGCCATATATACTTGCTTTCAACTGGGATTTAATCTCTAGGGTGGAGTTCAGTGATTCCATTATGTACTATGTTTCATTTGTCCTTTTTATTCTAGCACCTACCATGTTGTAGGTGTTCAACCCAAGTTTTAGAATTCGGATTTTTACTTTATGTACTAGATTCTTCTGCTTTCTTCCTCCTTTTTTATGATAATGAAGGTGGACCATAAACCTGCCCTAAATAATGAGACATGAGAATCAAATGTGGAAAAGGATTTAGATTCTGTCAAAGGAAGGAAGGGCCTCATAATTCATTGTAATTTACCACAGTGCCCTTCTCTGAACTCCATAATTATTTATGGCCTCACCAGCTTCCTTGGTGCTTTGGTTATGCTAGGTGTGTAATTATTTAGCCTTTTGTGTACATGTCTTGGCTCTCTTATCAGATTGTCAACCCCTTGAGGGAGGTCTTCAGTATAGTGCCCAGCTCCTTTCCTAGCATGTTCCTACATGGTGAATGTTCATGCTGGTGATGAGCTGAGAGATATTGGAAGAGGAAGGTGAGTGCAGCTTCATGGGAGATGGACCCCTTTGTGAGGCCCACTGAGCCTCCTCCAGGCCACCTCTTATTTTCCTCAGTAGGTGTCTGGTTTCCTGGACAAGCTCATTGTCCATAAGATGGGGGTATGTATCATGGGTTCCTTGAAATAAATAACCTGTTCAGTGACTCATCCTAACTCAAGGCCTGATGAATAACAGCATGAGTGAGCCTGCTTACTGCCTACTTGGTCCCCATTGCCTACTAGTGGTCTCCAAGTCACTAGACAGAGATGACCATTATTAAAAAAAATCTATAAATACTGAACTATATCCAGGTCACTGTGGAGCTGGCCCCAGCACTCAGTTCCCACTGACTTAAAAGATAATTCTCTCTAATCAGGTGGAGAGAGAAAACCACTGGTGCAATTTCAGCAGGTCCTTCTGGTGGCCTATTTGACTTCTGATTACTTTATTTAAATGCTGTTTCTCAAAGTGAAGTGGTTTGGCATGGCACTCATGCAGGCTTGAATTTACTGCCCATGATTTGGATTTGCTGGTTATAGTATATCTCTGCAGATACTGCCTTGATTACCTCAGCCTTTTTAGGTTTAAATTCTATGTAAAATTTTTTTAATCTCAGAAGAAGAAAAAAGAAGCGAGCCTAACACATTTTAAGAAACCACAAACACCTTGTAAAAAGTCAACTTGTAAAATCCCAGCTGCTAAAGTAGTAAATTTAGCAACTCTTTGTACCTGCAGTAGGTACAGATGCACAGGTATGCATGTGTGCACGCACATGTTTTGAACTTATTTCCTTAGGAAAAAGAATGTTCAGGGACAAGAAGATCAGGGTCTATCTGTATCACTTTTTCCTTTTGCAACTTTCCCATGGCAATTGGATATTCTGGGAAAACTGTTTCACTTTTTTCAAGTCTTAGTCTCTCATGCCTAAAACATGAAGATGTGAGTAAATACTTCCTAAGGCTCTCTCTCTTTATGATTAATTGCCATAATATAGAAGAGTCATCAACAGTTTATTTTTGGAAAATGCTGCCTGGAACAAAAATAAGGAATGATGACCTGTGGCTACATTTCTACCTGAAAGAGTGGGAGAGGAGTAGATGCCTATTTAGTGTGTGGACTGAATGTTTGTTCCCGCCCCTGCACCCCCTGCAGGTTCATAAGTTAAAACCCAACTCTCAATGAGATGGTATTAGAATGTTATGCCTTTGAGAGAGACAATTGGGTCATGAGGGTGGAGACCTCATGAATGGAATGAGCCTTTATAAAAGATACTCAAGGGCGCTTTCTTATTCCTTCTACCATGTGAAGACACTGCAAGAAGATGACTGATGTGAGCCAGGAAGCATGCCCTCACCGGACACCAAATCTCCCAGTGCCTTGATCTTGCACATCCCAGCCTCCAGAATTGTGAGAAACAAATATTTGTTGTTTAGAAGCCACCCAGTCTGTGATATTCTGTTATAGCAGCCCAGCTGGGCTAAGACACTTAGTGACAGAGACCTCTTATCTCTCATTCTTTCTCTGGTCTTACATTGTATTCCACAAGTGTTCTTATTTTTCTTCTTCTATTTTTGAATATCTCTCTCCCTCTTTTTCTCATTCATGCATTCATTCATCAGTTAGCAAATATTCTTAGTTATAATCTGCAGAAGAGACATTCCTCTGCCCAGTCTCAGTTTCCTTGCATGTGAAGTGATAATGTCTCAGTTTCCTGGCATGTGAGGTGGTCTAGGTGGAGTCTCAGGTTTCTGGCAGCACAAAGACTCTTGAACTCCATGGAACTCTTCCCTCCATAAGCCTGTCAGGATGAAGAGTCAGTCCAATCCTTCACCCTCTGTGCATTTGTTCTGCCTACAGGTGCAGTGTTTTTCCTGGGACGTTTTCTCAGATGGCAGCCGAGCGAAGAATGAGGTAACTGCTGAGGACTGGCTGCCAAAACCTTATGTGGGAAAACAGAGTTTTCCAGAATTGATATTTCTAGGAATGATTGAAGAAAAAAAAAAAAATAGATACAGCTCAACTTGGCAAGGTTAACAGCACAGGCAGCAGGCTCTTGGGCTCAGCTGCCAGTGTGACCTCAAATAAACCAGCTTTGCCTGGCGGGACACCTGGCAGGGATGCAGGCTGCAGAGTGGCCTGCAGACTGCAGGGATGGCATGGAGAGCCAGAGAACTGCTGAGGGGTGTTGCAAGGAATGTCTCTAGCGGTCTCCAAATCAGCACTAGACAGAGATGACCACTATTGACAACTTTCTCTATTGGTGTTTATTTGGTCTGCTATGCTTCTCACAGTCAGCCAATGATTTTGACACACAATTTGATGAATTTTTGCAATGTTTTAGTCAGTTCTGCTTGTTACTGGCCATCCTGACCTCTCTTCATCAGTGACACTTTCTCTCCCCTCAGAAAAATGTTTAATCCATTTGTGCACTGCCATTTTCTTCATGGCATTATCCCCATAACTTGGACTAATATGTCCCTGATTTCACTTCCACTCTTGCCAAGTTTAGCAAGAAATTTAATGTTTGTTCGTTGCTCTGATTCAAGCTCTGACATTTCTCGTGATGACACACAAAAACACGCAACAATAATGAATGCCACTCAGCAAGACACCGCCACGTGTCAACACAGACAAGGCTGTGAGACACTGATGTACCAAGGTTATAAAACCTTACCGAGTTGGTTGGCTGCCAATGTAAGTGCACAGTGGCAAATTAGTGAACTTAATTGTCAGACTGCAGGGATGGCATGGAGAGCCAGAGAACTGCTGAGGGGTGTTGCAAGGGTCTTGTCAATATTTTTAAAATATCATGCACTTTCTGATTCTAGCTATGACATCTTAGTTGTAGTTCATGTAAATTCTTAGTTGTAGTTCATGTAAATTCTTCCTGTCTTTTTTTTTTAGATGCACACCCATCTAGACATCTTAGACTTGATCCTACTGATCCTTCCTAGAGAATGTAAATGAAGTCTTTGCCTCAACTACAGGATCCACATGGCTTACAGCAATAGCATTCTGGTGCTCTGCCATGCACACATTCCTGTCCCATTGGCCACTCTTTCTAGCCTGGTAAAGTGTATTTTCATACCTTCTATCATTTTGTAATTTTTATTCCCCTAGGTGTACTTGCCCGAACTATTTTTTTTTTTTCATGCCAAATTTCAGTTGATTTCCTCTTCTTGTTTTTAAGGTCCTTTTGCCTCCAGCTGCTGGAGACAAACACTGTTGCAATCACAATAGTAGGACTGATTTAACTGATAATTCACAAAACAGTCTGGAGCAATCATCACCTCTCACTCATGATTTCTCTGTTAAACATTTTCTTCTCAGAGGCCATGGATTTGGCTGAAGTTTTCTTGTCCAAAAGTCTGTCAATATCTGGATCCCAAGCCAGCATTGAGTGTGCAATTACCTAAAGGCATTTCTGGGCCTTTGCATTACTTAGCCCTCTTCTGCTTTCACTTAAATATTGTTTCTCTTCTTAGGCATTCTTCTTGCCTCTCCTACTGGGTTGATGGTGTGTGCCTCACTTATGCAGCCTTTAGGCCTCAAAAAGCTCTCGTGGTTTCAGGAGCAACAGAAAAGTCTATTTTTCAGGCCTATCTGCAATATCCTTTGGGCAAGTGAATCTAATTGACAAAAAGAGGTGTTACTCCAAAGTTTCAGTGGAGATTAAAACAACCCATGCAGTTCCTTTATCAACACATCTTCCTCGGGTTTAAGTACCTAGTCTTGTGAAATCCTCCGCACCTCATCCACCTACAGCCAGCCCTGCAGAACTGTCTGCATTTCCTCCACCCATGCCAGCTCTGTGAATCCCTTGGCCCTCTTTCCACCCATGGCTTCATCCAGTTGCTTGGATATGTAGATTGCCTGAAGTGCCCTAGGTGGACAAATGTGCATTTTTGTTTGTTTATTTTCAAGTATAAATTGTATTCCTCAGGTTGGCAACTTAAAACTAAAATTTTCATGGCTTTTTCTCTTTCTGTTTCAATCTACAAAAGGATCTAGATCAGATAAACTAGGCACCAGTTGGCACCATTTTGCTTTATGTAAAGACGTTGTAAAGTCTCTACATTCTTCTTTTAAAAAAAAGAAAAATTAAAATTAGGTGACAAAAGGCAAAGCATGTCAGTAGCAGCTTTGCTTCATGGAAGTCACTCTTGTCTATTTCAAATTAATCTTGAAACACAAAATATATTCTCAATAATATTCCCTGTTAAGATTGAAACAGGATCCCTACCTATCACCATACACAAAAATCAACTCTAAATGAATCAAAGACCTAAACGTAAATCCTCAAACTATAAGAATCTTAGAAAACGCAGGAGACACCCTTACAGAAATTGGAGTAACCAATTCCTGATCAAAACACCAGGTGTCCATGCCATAAAAGATAAGATATAAAAGTGGGACCTCATTAAGCTGAAAAGTTTCTGCAAAGCAAAAGAAACCATCAAGGGAGCAGGGAGACAGCCTACAGAATGGGAAAAAAATATTTGCCAACTGTGTATCTGACAAAGGCCTAACATCCAGGATCTACAAGGAACTCAAACATGCTAAAAGGAAAAAAACAAACAGCCCCATTAAAAAGTGGGCAAAAGACATGAATAGACACTTCTCTAAAGAAGATATATGGGCAGCCAACAGACACATGAAAAAATACTCAGCCTCACTAATAATCAGAGAAATGCAAACCAAAATCACATTGAGATACCACCTAACTCCGTAAGAATGGCTTGTTAATAAAACAAGCAACAACTGATACTGGTGAGGATGTGGAGAAAAGGGAATGCTTCTACACTGCTGGTGGGAATGCAAACTAGTTCAATTTCTATGGAAAACAGAATGACGATTTCTAAAAGAATTAAAAATTGACCTTCCATATGACCCAGCAATCCCCCTACTGGGAATATACCCAGAGGAACTCAAATCATTCTACCAAAAGATTCCTTCACATGCATGTTTATTGCAGCACTGTTCACAATAACAAAAACATGAAACCAACTGTGCTACCCATTGAAACTGGACTTGATAAAAAAAACACATTGCATATACACAATAGAATATTATGCAACCATAAAAAAGGACAAACATATGGACTTTGCAGCAACTTGGATGGATTTAGAGTCTTATCATACTCAGTGATCTATCACAGAAACAAAGAACTGAGTACCATGTGTTCTCAGTCATAAGTGGACCCTGAACATTTACCATAATACTGTAAGAAAGGGGTTGGCAGTAGTGGGATACTGCTGGGCGGGGGTTGGGGGTGGGGGGGGTGGTACACATAACATCAAAAAGGATACCTGATTTCAAATCAAAGTGGGGACCAAAGGGAGGCCCAAACTTTACCCGTATGATGTCCACTTGTATACCTAATCCTGAATTGTACCCCACATCTTTAAAATATATATACATAAAAATGAAAAATATGTTTAAAAAGTGAAGAAAAAGTATCTGTTTATACTGAGGATTTCAATGATTTTGCTTATCAGTCCTTTGTTTTTCCTTTATCCAAGGATTTCATCCTGGGCTGAGTAATTAGAGTATCTTTTTGGAGAGGATCTCCTAAACCTGTCAAGGGTCATTTGTCCAGTGAAATTTCCTAAAATTTATTGTCAAGGCAAACTATGAAACATATGAGAGATTTGTCTGCAAGTTAATATAGTTACGTTAAACTCACAGATATCAGTCTCAAAGAGCTATCACATTTCTCCTCCCAAGTATGCTTTTCTTTATGTGCACAAAAACACCCGTTTTCTTTTATTGTTTTACTTATGACATAATTTCAAGACCACTTACTAGTCTGGCTTCTCTTCACTATACACAATGTATTTTGTCTCAATTCTTTCCAAGCATTTCCATAAGTCATATTTAGTTTTACTTTTCTTTGAAAAGGAAGCTGTCAAGTAACAATATTATTTTAACTTCAACAAGAAATCAAATATTTATAAACATCTTCATTTATTGTTGCCTAGAAAGCTCTTCTAAGTTGTGTTTTAAAAATTTTCTGGAAGATAAATTAGGCCCAAATGTCCAAATGTCCATCTGATCTGATTTTGATAGAACCTGAAATTCTTGCATAAGAAGAAAGGAAGCTAGAAGATAGAAGAGGATGAGAGAAATTTTGAGACCATTGACTTCCTGTCTGCTTGGCGCTGGTACATTAGCCCTTATCAAAGTTAGAAGAGCTGGTACAACACAGCCATTGTAGGTATTGGATCAATACCTGGCAAACAGCCTGAAGGTCAGATAAAGTACTTAGGCAGGCAGTTTGCCAGGCTAAAGAGATGTCAAGAAAATCAATTAGACTCTAAAGAAAGAGTAGCAAGCTAACTAAAAATCCCATCTTGAAAGTCTCTCTGTATTTCAAAGGTAGTTTGTATGCATTCACAATATCTTTATCTCGTTCATAAAATTACATTTGATAAGCAATTAAAACTCTCCTTGGGTCACCTGAGGTCAACTCACAAAAGGCTGTAAACGCCTGCACTATTCCAGATTAGAAATAGCTACAAAGGATGGAGATTTAATCAAGTTCTTTTCAAGGTATAAGATTACATAACTTTCGATTAATTTGTTCTTCTTTTGTATTGATTAGTTTATGTGCATTTGGAATGCCAAAGATGCCCTTGCTATTTGAGTGGTGATAGACACCACGGACTTTGAGTACTGCAATGACGCCAGGTAGTTTACTTGGTAAATTGTAGCCATCTCAAGACAAAAAATAGAAGGAGAAAAACAGGACTGATTGCTTTGGTAAATTTTTTCATCAGCAAGCAAAATAAAGAAGCATAATGTTTACTGTGTGCAATACAGAAGTATTCTTGCTATTTGTTTACAGCAAAATCTTTTTTGTTATTTATATAGTCCCTTTTCTGTCCCAGGGACCTTGCGGGCACATTTTGGTATAAATAACATGATACTCTATTTATCCTGGGTCTTATGATTTTCCTGGTATTGTTACATAAGACTGACAGATAATTTGTAGTCTATATTTCTCAACTTCAGGGAGATTTTGTTCTGTCTGGTGGGAGAAATAATATTTAGGCCAGTTCCATGCCCTGCTAATAGAAATGAAATCACAGAGAATAATTATCAAGGACAAATGTGCTGAGCTGGGCATTATGCTCAACACTGCAATGAACTAAATAGATGTGGTCTCTGCTTTCATGGAACTTATACTCTAGTGAGGAAAACAGGCAATAAGCAAGCAATCTAAAGTAAACAAACAACTAAAAGTTGTGATGCGTGACAAAGGAAAAAATCAAATAAAATATAGAAGATTTAAGCTTACCACAAAGACTGCAAAGATGGAGGTGGCAGCGGGCACTTCAGAAAAAGGGAACAACCTGTACAAAGGGTCTCAGGTTGTGGGGAAGTTGTGGGCTAGATGTCGGCCATACAACTCATCATCACATAGAACTACACAATTTTGTTTTTTAAAAAACCTTTATATTACTTATCTGTGGTTGATAAAGAACCACAGATAAATAATTATAAGAGCAACAAATTGAGATTTTTTTTAATTTTAAATTTTAAAGAAGTTTACTTAAGATTTGTGTATTTAAAGGATCTTCCTGAGTCCCTGTCTCTATAGACCTTTAATTCCAGTAGGTGGACTTAATTGATCTCTCATTTTTACTCCTGGTTATAATGCAGACCCAGGCCAAAGAACTCCTCTTACTCATGCAATGATCACTCATGGCAGACAAGAGGGATTGCAATTTTCTAGGGCTTAGTCCTTGCAGTAGGCAACTTGATAATCTTACCTGCAGGTCCTGATCCTAATTGTTTGCCTATTTGGATACCTATGAATTATTCCCTGCCTGGTTCTCCACCTGTCCTTACCTGGAGTCCCATCTTACACCTTGGACTTCTTTGACCTTGATTAGTTGAGCTCATATCTGGTCTATCCTTTTGCCTGGAAATGATCAACTCAATCTGGATTCTTGTACAGTTATGAACCTGTAGAATCGTACATGAACAGTATCTTCTAGTCTATCTATATGCTTTAATTTAAGTTGCCATAGCATCAGTTACAAAGTCCTTTCTTGCAAGACAAAAAAGATTAGTAAAAATGATAAATAAACTTCTTCCATGTATAATTTCAATCCATTTACTTACTCTGATGAGGTAGTTTATTGTTATCTTCAATAATATTAACATAGTGGTTAAAAACATGGGCTTTGTAGTTGGATGACCTGGGCTCCATCACTTACTTGTTGTGTGTAAATTTGGGCAAATTATGTAATCACTTTGGGCCTCAGTTTCCTTATCTGTAGAATGAGGGAAATAATGGACCTACCTCACAGATTTGCTGTGAGAATTATCAAGTACATACATGTGAAACACCTAGGATATTGCCTGGAACTTTGTAAACTCTTCAAAAATGCTTACTAGTAGGTGAGGGAACTAGGATTTAAATTTAGATCAAGTCCAGAACTTATGCTTTATCACATATTTCTCTCAAACCTCTTAAGACAGGGTCCTTGAACAGTCTACAAACTACTATCTTTGGGCCAAATCTAGCCAAGGAATTAAGAACACTTTTCACATTTCTAAAGGGTTGTAAAAATTAGCCTGCCAAACATCAGACAAAGAAACAAAGAAAAATATGTGACAGAGACCTTATGCGACTCATAAAGCCTAAAATACTTATTGAATCTTTACAGAAAACTTGCTGGTGCCTGGCTTACATGTTGTATGATTTGGGGCAATATATGTAAACTCCAAGCCTCTATTTTCTCGTTTGCAAGCCAGATTATGTATAATATTCATGCCATAAAGTTATGTAAAGCTTAAACAAGATCTCTGGCAGGAAAGTACTGAACATTATGCTCATAGTAGGTACTTGTTAACTGTTAAATTCACCCCTTCTTTTCCCTGTGAGTATTATACTGGATATTTTAAACTATTCTTAATATTGTAAAATTGTCATCATATCACTCTGAATAAGTAGGTTGTTGAAGAGTTTCTGAACGATGATTTACCAAAGAGAAACAGAATATGTAGAAGGGGCTGGGCTGTGAAGCAGCTGTAATTTGGCCACTTTGGGAGCCCAGGATTGTCAGTAAACTGAGTTCTGTAAACGTATTGTGAGTGGGAGGTGGCCCTACTGGGAAATGGTAAAAACAAAAACAAAGCATTATCTGCCATCTAGGTCAAGTGGACATTTGGGCGAATTTAAAACAATATGTAAAACAGCTCAGCTTTCCCATTCTTAATTGCCACAGGAGGATATTAGTTAGGTAAACTAAAGATGTCAGAGAGAGAAGTCATTGTGGGGATGATTCCCCAGAGTGCCCTGGAAAGAGAAGAAGGTGACTGCATGATCAAGCCAGGACATTCAGAGCCAGGAGAATATTTGGAAACTGGTTGGAAAGTGCCTTGCTTATGAATCTTGCAGGTCAAGGCATATCCTTCAAGAGTGAGGGCGGCCTCTTAGCATAAGTGGAAAACTATGATCAGAGGAGGGGTCACTACAGCCTGAAAGAAGACTAAGGGCAATGTGTAGGGAGGTGTGAAAGTCACATGAGTTCTGAAACCCCTGTCCATCCTGAGATAGATATTTAAGTCTATATTGTTTGGAATGTAGATCCTTGCTTAAAACTTTTCCTTTCCCATATGTGACATTTTATACAATCCATTTTAATCTCTCTAAAAATTAACTATTTAAAATTTCAAGTCTTTGGGGTTTTAAAAACTTTCATTGAAATATTACACTTGTATAGAAAAATAAATTAATTAATTTTCACTCAATTAACCAACATCTCGGTTAAGAATGCATCATAGAAGCATCTTAGAAGCTCTCTTCATACTCCCTTCCTCTTTCTACTCCTCTTTAAAGATAGCAATTATCCAGACTTCCAAATGAAAAAATTAATTTTGCCTTTTCTTGTTCTTTACACAGAGATTCGTATAATATATACCCTTTTGTGTCTATCTTTTTTCACTCATCAGTAAGTTTGTGAGATCCGGTCCCTGTTGTTACATGCAGTTTTAGTTATTCATTCCCACTGCAGTAAAATATTCCATTGTATGAATACAGCACAATTTATTCATCCTACAGTAGTTGAATATTTGGATAGTTTCCACTTTTGGACATTACAAATGACACTACTATAAACATTCTGGTGCATCTCTTTGAGTGAACATATGTAGGCATTTCTGTTGTTGGCTTACAGGGTACATATAGGTTAAGTTTTAGTAAATATTGTTTTTTCTATTGTGGTTGCACCAATGTAAATTTCATATTGATACATTTTTGAGGAGAGGGAGTGTGTTTCTAGGAGTCTATCAGAATATGATGTATCGAGGCAATTATGGAGGCTGGATATGCATGTACTACCAGTAACTGGATCAACCCTGGAGCCAAAGGAAATTAGATAAAGGAGCAGATGGAAAACCATTGCCCTGTCAGGTATAGAATTGGGGTAAATTATTGCTGTTTGTGCACATTCACTTCGAAATTTTTTTCGGAGTGACCTGTTGCAGGAATTAGCTTAAACATTGTATCTGTAGGATGAATGACAGTAACAGGAATTGGACATAAAATTTCAGACATCATTTATTAATTATATGTACTACATTGATTTCCTGGATTGTTTCCTTTTCCCATTTAAATACATACTAAATATCAGCTACCTGCTTTTGACAGGAAACTACTATCACTAAACCATCTAAATAAATACTCAAGCTACTTCTGAAAATCTTGAGTGCTTTGCAACTGTTATTAACTGTAGAATATTTTCTGCAAAAGGCAAAAATGCCCTAAGATGGAAAAACATAGTGCATTTTTTAAAGTTGGAAGAAATATAGGCCCTTGAAATTCTAGATGGATTATTATATTTTTGAAACCTGGAAACATAACTAGAAAGTCATCAGATAGTTGGCTTCCTGAATTCAAAGTGTCAGGAAGTTACCAGAATAGTTTGGGATGAGCTTATATCAAATCAGTTTGATGTCATGACTTGACTGAATGCCACATAATGAGGAAAAGTAGACACTATCTAGACTTATGAAATTTTAGATTTCTTCCCACATGATGTTTTTGTGAGTAAATTAGAAACGTGGAGGGAGATTTGAAAAGCTTCATGTTCTGATGCATGAACTTTGGAGTCATAAAGACCAGGGTTGAAAATCCAGTTCTGTTTCTTATTAGCTAGGGGTGTGTGGCCTTGGATAAGTTACCCGCCCTAAGAAATGCTGAGTTTCCTCATCTATAAAGCTGGAATAATAATACTTGCCCTACAGGGTTGTTGTGAGGATTAAATACACTAATTGATATATTTGTACACATTCTCAGCCTTCTGAATCCTTCTCTTTGGAGGTCAAGTGACACTGCAACACAGAACCACAGTCTCCAGCTCCATAATTCTCTCTGTTCCCAAAGTCTCCCTTTGTCCTTTTGCTGTCTGCCTTTCCTATTGTAGAATTAATCATAAAGGGTTTTAGTTTTCTATTTATTTATATTTATCTCTGATAGATTGTAATCTATTAGGGAGCAAGAACCATGTTTGTCTTACCTCACCTAGAAAAGAGCCTCCTACACAATTGAAAAAATTACCAAACTCCCCCCAAGCCTGATTATGTTTGATTATTTGAAAATTGGAAAACAAAGTTCTCGTTTTGGTGGTGTTATTGATAAATGGAAACTAGGATAATAATTCAATGGACCCTTAAAAATTGAGAGAAGTGGTCAAGCTAAACAGGATGAGATTAGAGATAAAAACAAAACAAAACAAAACAAAAAAAGCCTCCAAAATCAAGCTGACACAAGAAAGAGAATAATTATGTAGGGATGAAGGAAGTAGAAACATGCCTGAATGTGAGTCAGCAGCCTAGTGCTGTTATTAAAAGTGCGAACATGATTCTAGGATGTATTAATAGATGCATGACATGCAGAAGCCATGGAGTAATCTGCCTATTTTGATTTGGCATGGCCTGAGTTCTTGTTGAAGAGCTGTGTATTTTTTGGTGCTCTGTGCTTATTAGAAGTTACAGAGAAATTGAGAAGGATCTGACTGGTGGACACAATAATGGTCAAAGACATTGAATATATCTTCTATAAGGAAAGTTTAAGCCTGTTGTGATGTTTTACTCTGGAGGGGAAACGTGAGAATATTAAATAAACATAGAGTACATTGTGCTTTTCAGGATATTGTATAAATGTATGATGACTATAAGATAACGCCATTCACTCACAGAACTGGAAGTATTCATGAGAGAGAATATGTTGCATCCTCCTTCCGGCAGGAAACAAGAGTGCCTAAACCTTTCAAAATAGACAGTTTCAATCCTTTTTGAAAGGTTGCATAACTGCTCAGTAGCCATCTGGAGTTTTGTCACTCAAGAAACCAAGCAATGCTTTTTCCTAAACCCAAATATCTTCCTCTTTGACAACATTCTCTGACTTTGGTCCATCCCGGATGTGGAGAAGTTGAATGTCCTTTATAATCACTTCTTAATATATCCCAAACTGCCAGTCAATCCTTTACTATGATTTTGGCATTTCTTCCCTAACCTAAAATTCTCTAACTTCCCATTCCCTTAAGTACTCTTTGTAATTTCTTTTGGAACTTTATCCCTCACATCCACTTTCTGTGAAGGTGAGCTTGATGACTTAAATAAGGAATAATAATCTAAGTATGTCTGACTTGTTAAAAAACAAACAAACCCCCAAACAAACCAAACTCATATTTCAACTGTGGTCAACTACTCACTTTTTTCTTTAAAACTTCATTTCCAACTATTTCTTTTTTGTTTTGATTTTTACTTTGTTTTTGGCTTTATAAGAAGCTACCTCTCATTTATACATTAACTCTCCCCCACCCCCATTTTTGTAGGAATAGGCTTCATCTAGTAAAGGTAATTTGAATCTTATTTCCCCCATCATAGCATTAGCATACATTTGGTGAATAGAACATGGGCACTTTTGTTTAGGTGTAGTTTAGACAACTTACTGGGAAGAGTTGCAGGACTAATTTGTATGTAGTCTACTGGGGTCAGCATTGCAGACTGCCAGAAAGGCAGCAATAATATCCTTCAGTATAGTCTTTCTTTATTTTATTCTTTTTTTTTAAACATATTTTATTTATACTGTTATTTATTTGTGCCTTTACCTTTTTATTTTAAAGATGTGGGGTACAATTCATGATACAAGTGGCCATCATACAGGTAAAGTTTGGGCCTCCCTTTGGTCCTCACTTTGCCTGATTTGAGCTCAGGTACCCTTATTGATGTTATGTCCCACCTCCCTCTCCCCTAGCAGTTTCTGACTACTGCCAATCCCTTTCTTATGGTATTATGATAAATGTTCAGGGTCTGCTTATGACTGAGAACATGTGGTACACGGTTCTTTATTTCTGTGATAGATCACTGTTATAGGCTCTAAATCCATCCAAGTTGTTCTTCTTTATGGCTGTGTAATATTCCATCATGTATATATACCACATTTTTTTATCCAGTACAGTTTTGATGCTCAGCACGGTTGATTCCATATTTTTGCCACTGTAAATAGTGCTGCAATAAACATGTGTGTGCAGGTATCTTTTTTTTTTTGCAGTGTGATTTAAGTTTCTCTGGGTATATTCCAAGAGAGTGGATTGCTGGGTCATATGGAAGGTCAATTTCTAGTTCTTTTAGGAATCACCACACTGTTTTCCATAGTGGTTGAACTAGTTTGCATTCCCACCAACAGTATACAAGTGTTCTCTTTCCTCCACATCCTCGTCAGCATCTGTAATTTTTTGTTTTATTAATAATGGCCATTCTTATTGGAGTTAGGTGGCATCTCAATGTGGTTTTGATTTGCATTTCTCTGATGCTTAGTGGGGCTGAGCATTTTTTTCATGTGTCTGTTGGCTGCTTGTAGGTCTTCTTTTGAGAAGCGTCTATTCATGTCTTTTGCCCACTTTTTAATGGGGTGTTTGTTTTTCCTTTCAGCACATTTGAGTTCCTTGTAGATCTTGGATGTTAGGCCTTTGTCAGATATGCAGTTGGCAAATATTTTTTCCCATTCTGTGGGCTGTCTCCCTGCTCTCTTGATGGTTTCTTTTGCTTTGCAGAAGCTTTTTAGTTTGATGAGGTCCAACTTGCCTATCTTATTTCTTATGGCATGGGCTTTTGGGGTTTTGATCAAGAATTGGTTGCCTATTCCGATTTGTGTAAGGGTGTCTCCTGCATTTTCTAAGATTCTTAAAGTTTGAGATTTTACATTTAGGTCTTTGATCCATTTGGAGTTGATTTTTGTGTACGGTGATAGGTAGGGGTCCTGTTTCATTCTTCTGCACATGGTCAGCCAGTTTTCTCAGCACCATTTACTGAATAAGTTCTTCTCTCCCTGGTGGTTGTTATCGGATGCTTTGTCGAAGATGAGTTGGTTGAGAAATTGAGGTTTTGCTTCCGGAATCTCTATCCTGTTCCATTGGTCTATATGCCTGTTCTTGTACTAATACCAGGTTGTTTTGATTATTGTAGCCTTATAATAAAGTTTAAAGTCTGGAAATGTGATACCTTCAGCTTTGTTTCTTTTGCTAAGGATTGTTTTGGCTATTTGTGGTTGTTTATGTTTCCACATGAATTTCTGTATTGTTGTTTCCAGGTGAGAAGAATGATGTTGGTAATTTAATGCGTATAGAGTTAAATCTATAAATTGCCTTGGGTAGGATGGACATCTTAACAATGTTGATTCTTTCAATCCATGAGAGTGGAATATTTTCCATTTGTTTGTGTCATCTTTGACTTATTTGAACAGTGTTTTATAGTTTTCATTGTAAAAAATCTTTCACTTGTCTGATGAGGAAGATGCCGAGGTATTTCATTATTTGTGTGGCTATTGTGAATGGAATTGTGCATTTATTTGGTTCTCTCCCTGTTTGTTGTTGGTGTATGAGAATGTGACTGTCTTTTGCATGTTTATTTTGTACGCTGAGACTTTGCTAAAGTCTTTTATCAGTGCAAGAAGTTTTTTGACAGATTCTATTGGATTTTCGAGGTATAGGATCAGATTGTCAGCAAAGAGGGATAACATGACTTCTTTTCCTATTTGGATAACCCTGATTTCCTTCTCTTGTCTGATTGCTCTAGCTAGGACTTCCAACACTATGTTGAACAGGAAGGGTGAGAGTATGCAGCCTTGTTTTGGTTTGGTTTTCAGGGAAATGCTTCTAATTTTTGTCCATTTAGCATTATGTTGGCTGTGGGTTAACATAGATGGTGCTTATTATTTTGAGATATGTTCCCTCTATGCCTAGGTATTAGAGAGTTTTTAATCAAGAAAGGATGCTGAATTTTATCCAGAGTTTTTTCTGCATTTAATGATATAGTCATGTAGTTCTTGTTTTTACATCTGTTGATATATTTAATAACATTTATGGTCTTGTGGATGTTGAACCAGCCTTGCATCCTAGGGATGAGGCCTACTTGGTCATGGTGGGTGATTTTTGAGATGTTGTTGTTGTATCTGATTTGCTAGAATCTTGTTGAGAATTTTTGCATTTATAGTCATCAGGAATTTGGCCTGTAGTTCTCTTTTTTGTTGGATCTTTACACGATTTGGGTATCAGTGTGATGTTAGCTTTGTACAATGATTTAAAGAGAGTTCCGTCTTTCTTTTTTGCCTGGAATGCTTTCAGTAGGATTGGGGTCAGATGTTCCTTGTACGTTTTGTAGAATTCTTCTGGAAATCCATCTGGTCCAGGGATTTTTTGTTGTTGTTGTTGTGGTTAGTTGTCTTATGACAGAGTCAGTATCCTGGGTTATTATTGGTCTATTTAAGATCTCAATTCCTTCTTGTTTCAACCTTGGGAAGTTGTGTGATGTTAGAAAGTCCTCCATTTCATTTAAGTTATCAAATTTGTTCCCATATAGGTGTGGAGGTGTGCATAGTAAACTCGATAATCTTTTGTATTTCTTCGGGGTTAGTTGTGACTTGATCTTTTGCAATTCTTTTTACTTTGGAGTCTTACTCTGTCGCCCAGGCTGGAGTGCAGTGGCACTCTTACGGTCACCCCAGCATCAACCTGCTGGGCTCGCGATCCTTCTGCCTCAGCCTTCCAAGTAGCCAGAACTACAGGTGCTCACTACCACACTCAGCTAATTTTTTGATTTATTGTAGATATGAGGTCTTGCCAAGTTGCCCAGGCTGGTCTTGAACTCCTGGGCTCAGGCAATCCTCTCACCTAGGCCTCTCAAAGTGCTGGGATTACAGGCTTGAGCCACCATGCCCAGCCTGCATTTCTGATTGTGTTTATTTGGACTTTTTCTTGGTCATTCGGGCTGGGGGTCCCTCAATCTTGTTTATCCCTTCAAGGAAACTGCTTTTTGTTTAGTTGATTTTTTTCCTACGGTATTTTTGTTTTCTATGTCCTGTATTTGAGTTTTTACTTTGGTGATCTGGATTCTTCTGCTGAAGTTAGGGTTTGGGTGGTCTTGCCTTTCCAGCTCCCTTAGGTGATTTGTTAGACTGTCAACTTGTTCTCTTATTTTCTTGATGTGTGTTTGTAGATATATAAATTCCCCTCTTAGTACTGCTTTCATATTTTGCCCACTTTTTAATGGGGCTATTTGTTTTTTTCCTTTCAGCACATTTGAGTTCCCTGTAGATCCTGGATATTAGTTCCTTGTCAGATATGCAGTTGGCAAATATTTTTTCCCATTCTGTGAGCTGTCTCCCTGGTCTCTTGATGGTTTCTTTTGACTTGCAGAAACTTTTCTGTGTGATGAGGTCCCATTTGTCTATCTTATCTCTTATGGCATGGGCTTTTGGGATTTTGATCAGGAATTTGTTGCCTATTCTGATTTCCATAAGGGTGTCTCCTGCGTTTTTTAAGATTCTTGAAGTTTGAGATTTTACATTTAGGTCTTTGATCCACTTGGCACTGATTTTTGTGGATGATCAGTATAGTCTTTCAACTTGGTGTCGTTTCATCCAATAGTGATAAGGTAAATTACAAGATGAATTGAAAACTTTTGTCATCATCATGATACATTTGATAAATTATCTTTTTGTAAAAAAAAATCTATATGTGTTGTTAATTTAGGATCTGGTTCAAACTGTTTCTCCCAAAGTTACATGGGATACAGTTTAATATATTAGTTATCGCTAGAAGTACACTGATTAGTTTTCCTTTTTTTCTGCTCATTTAAAAAAATTAGACTTTGTATTAGGGCTTTGTGGCAATAATAATATTCATGTTGGTACGTGTTCATTGTAAATGTTGTTTTTGGTCCCTGGAGATTTAAAAATTAATTTATGATCCTTTCATTTAACAAATACTTATTTTTTTCTATATGTGCTAGATGTTTGAGATGGAGGTGACTAAAATATGTTTCTGCCCTAAAGATATTCACTACATATTGGGAGAGAATGTTTAAATAAATAATTATAAAACAGTGAGATATGTATACGTAGAAGTGTATACATAGGGTAACCAAGGCACTTCCAACCAGGCAACAAGGTAGATAGATTATATATTCTAATGAACTTTCTTGCTGTAATTAAGCTAGATTCTGGGTAAAAGAGAGATAAGAAAATATACATTATTTAAAAAGTTAGGAAAAATGGAGGATAGATGAGTAGAATGATCTAATGATTCTAATTACGTTTCCAGATAAAAGATGAGAGAGAATTTAAGAGATGAAATACTTGAAGTAATAATGGCTGAGGATTTCTAGACTCGATGAAAGATATAAATTCCAAGACAGAGGAGGCGTAATGAAAAACAAGCATGTTAAAGAAATAAATATATCTACAACTAGATGCACTGTAGTGCAACTGTAAAGCATCAAAGACAAAGACTTTTAAGAGCAAAAAACAGATCTGCAAAAGAATGACAGTTAGGCTGATAGCAGACTTTCAAATATAAAAATCCAGTAAAGTGTGGACTAAAACCTCTACCAAGGGCTGATGAAGAATAGTTGCCAAACTAAAACTGTATACCTAACAAAGCCATATTAAAATTGCTTCACAATAATAAGAAAAAATAAAAACATTTTTATATTAAAAGTACTAAGGTAAATAGGTGCATCCTCCCTTCCTAAAAAAAAAATTCTGAGATTAAAAAATAAATAATGGTTGACAATAATGGGTAAACACGTATCAAAAAGTCTAGTAAAATAATGATGACAATAATAATAACTTATTAGTTTTTTATTAGTTATTTAAAAAAATTAGTTATTTAATCACATTTACTTTTAAAATACTGGACAGCAATAATATGTGGGTCAGGAGTAAATAACTATTTAAATAGGTTAAAATCCTTGTATTGTTCAGAAAAAGGATTAAAGTATTAATTTTAGATTTTGTTAAGTATACATAATACAAATTTCAAAGATAAACAATAAAGTAATAGGAATAGAGTGCATAATTTTTAAACCAGTAATGGGGAAAAAATATAGAAAAGAAAATTTTAAAAACCCTCAAATAATAACAGTAATAAAGGCAAGAATAACTTGGGCATAAAAAGAGCAGGGCTAAGTATGTGAGAATTGAGGAGCCTTCACAGACGAGGTGGTATTTAAGCTGCATTTTGAAACAGAAGATAGGGTTGGGGAAAGTGCATTTTATGCAAAATGTACAAAAGGAGCAAAAGAGTAGGAAAATAAGACTGAGTGGGATTTCAGGGGCTGCAAGAAGTTCAGTGTGGTTGGAATTAGCTTTAGTAGCCTGGTCTGGAAAACTAGGCAGGGGCTAGATCATAAAGCAAGAGCCTTGCACAGCATGCTTAGAAGCAGGGACTTTATCCTGTGGAATCCTGAGAGAGTCCCTGCAGGAATCCAGACCCTTGTTACCCTTCACTTGGGTGGAAATAACAGCAGTTGGGCTAGAGCAAAGGACAATTATTTGTGGAATACTTGAAGGTGAAATCAATGAAACTGTGTGATGTGTGGATGAGAAGAAGAGGAAACTGATCAGGGAACAATGTTTATAGCTTGGAAGATTGCACGTAGTTATGCCATTTATTGAGAGAGAAGTGATAGTAGATCTCAGTTTGAAGAAGATAGTGAGATTAGTTTTAAAATATTGGATCATAGAAGCCCATAAGGACACCCAGATAGAGATGTCTAGTTGGATATAGAGGCACATTTAAAATTAAAATGGAAATAGATGGATCTCTGCCATGGAATGTTGCTTCTACACAGGTCTACTCAAAAGCAATGACTGTTGTAAATAGTAGAGAAATCAGGGTTTTAATACTCAAATACTTTGAAAGAGGAGTGTGCCATTGAAAAACAGTTGCTTGACAAAAAACAGGTTTAATTCAGAGGGTTTTCTCCAAATTTGTTTTACAGGTGCCTGTGGATGCTTTCTAGCAATATCTACTGCATAAATGTGTTTTACACATCTCACATAGGCTAAAAGGTGAGCCCTATTCTATTTTTCCAAATTTTCCTGTTTGAGCTTTCACACCAGGCTGTATTCATGGCACCCTGCTCTTTGCATGACTATACTTTATTCTTGCTAATTAAAGGCAGAAGAAATAGATACAGGTCTTTTGAAATCATAAGAAATTCAGAAATTTATTGAGTTTGTTTTGGAAGGCAAAAATTTGGCAATCACACATACCACACAAACACACACACACACGCACACACAAGCACACATCTTGTGCCTTCTGTTCTGACAATGTATCTTGCCCAGCTCTGTCCTACTGCCAGCAGCCTGGGACTTAGTGAGCTGGTGAGTGGAGTCAAGGACACTGTTTTTCAAGCAAATCTACAACTTGGCTTCCTCAAATGTGTGTTTTTTTTGTTTTTTTTTTAAATCTTTTACCTACCCCACCAGGTCGTTGTAAGGATTAAAGTATATAATGCTTGTAAAAGTTCTTTTTTTTCTTAAGCTATAAAGGACTATACAAATGTAAGATGGTAAAGAAACTGAAAGAACTATTCATTTCCACTTCCAATACAGAAATGTACCTGTTTGTAATTTTCTTTGTGCTAAGGATGTTTAGTCGTAAGTAGGGCTGTGGGAAGACTTTTGATCATGCATAATTTCTCAGGCACAAACTGCTTAAAGATACATTTATCTTTCTCTGACCTAATCCCGCTGTGTATTTCGGTTCAACTGAAGTTTCTCACAGGCTTGTACTGATTTTACTGATTTTTAACATCATGATCTTTATGCTCATTCCTACAGGCTGCAATAATGTATCAGATAATTCTGGGGAGAAAAAAAAAAGGCCCTGGGAATCTTTTCCGGGAAGAATTTTCTTCTATGAATATGTTCTAATACCAGTTCTCCAAGTGTGTTCATCATATTGTTTGCCTACTTTCACGGTTTATTTTGATCAGCTTTCTATCAAATTGTTTTGTAAAACTCCAGAACTCGAGTCCTGTTATTGTACACACTACGCAATCCCCAGCTGATGTTTGTGGGGAAGTGCCAAGTAGCCAGAGCAGGTGTTTGCAGACTCCCTCATGAGAGTGCCTGGCCAAGCGGGGGTCAGGAACCACCAATGCCTGGCTGCTTACCCAAAAGGGAGGATGGCATGTATTGGCCAGTTTTTAGCCCTGGTGACTTTGGGAGGTAAACTGAGTGAGCTAATACACAGGCCCTAATAAATAGGCGTCAAAGTTGTTAATCTGTAGATCTAACTTAATAGAGCAGAGCAGGTTTTATATTCTAAAAGTAAACTCATGATGAGAAAAAATTGTTTTTTAACTTGCAACTGTGGATGTCCTTATTGTTATACCTCACATTTGTGTTTCTTCTCAACTAGATCATAAATACAGATGCCATTGACATTTGAACCTGACCCCAGTGATCTAAGGAGATATCCATGCTGGTCTAGAAAAGAAATCTTATTATAATATTCTAAGTCAAAACAATTATTGTAAGAAAGCAGAGAGATGCAGTGGCTTTGAATTTCCATAAGAAAATGTGTATTTGGATGAAAATGTGTATTTGGTCTTAGTTTTTACAAAAAACGAGAAATATACTGAATGTTACATAGAACAATGATATATCCTTTCTTATGCATTTGCAATGGCTGGAAAATTGACACAATGTGTTCATATAGTCATATGAATGAGAATTGCATTGATTACATTAATTCACTTTTGGTTTAAAGTCAGCAAGTCAATTTCTGTGACTCCATTTCTATGAGTCAGAGAATAATTCTAAGGGACTCAACCCAACTAATGCAAAATTTGAAAATTAATTTAGCTTATAAAAATTACATCTTAACAAAATAGAAATAGCTCAGAGGGAAAAAAATCAGTGGTGAAAGCACTCTTCATTATGTTTAACTTACCAAAATCTTCCTCAATGACTGAAAATGTGGTTCTTATATATGATAAATATTTTCTATATTGAAACTATATGTTGACAAATGAACAACATGTACTGTTGGTGAAGAGGCTGTAAGTGTCAAATACTAATTACCATGATTATGATTTGAACTTGTCAGACCTAACATCTTGAAATCTTGAAGAGGATTAGAAGAAAGATGGGAACAGATCATGTTGAAAGCTCTTTTTTATTTGGTTGTTATTACATATTGAGACTGTACAAGCAATATACACTGTAAAAGCTGGTGCTGTGATGTGACCCTTTGTAAAAACCAATCGACGTAATGCCACATTGTAGTTCATTGTATACAAAATACTGGTCCATGCTGTTCCTCTTCCATACTAGACCCACTTGAAACTGATTTACCCTTAGAAAATTCCTGGGCAACCCTCTTTTGGGCCCCCTCCCACTGCTGGGAGCTTTTCTGTCTTCTAATATATTCCAGCTTATTCACTCACCAGTGTCCACATCCCTCATTCTTCCTGGGTGTGAGACAAGAACCTGGAACTGCTGACCTAAAAGAGCTGCTGAACTAGAAGAGCCGCACAGGCCAGGCTGGAAGAGCTGGACCCGCAGAACTGAGAGAGCTTCAACACTCTTTGGGGGGGTCTGGCTTGCCGGCCCACCAAACCAAAGGAGCTGTAACACTTCTCAGGTGCTAGCTTGCTGGCCTGCCGAACCGGCAGCGCTGTGAACTTTCTCAGGGCTCGGCTCACTGACACCCAAACTAAGAGAGATGTAACATTCCTTGGGGGCTCCGCAGTTGTTGGCATCCCCAAGTTCTCGGGCACCACCACATTCCACTATCCAGAGGCCACTGCGTCCCCAGCCATCACGTGGATCCCAGACTGGCAGTGCAGCTTCAAGAACTGCAACATCCCTGGGGGGCTCAGCTCACCAACTCATGGGACAAAAAAAAAAACTGTATCACCTTAGCCTTCTAAAGTGCTGGAATTACAGGTGTGAGCCACCGCACCCAACTCTCTCTCTGTTCTTTAGTTGCAGTATTAAACAAAAAGTTAGCACTTAAAAAAAAGAAAGAAAGAAAAAAAGAAAATTCCTGAGGAGCTAAGTACTCACCAGGATAAGGGATGGGATTGAGATATCTTTGCAGATCTAAGGTAATTTGGTTAGGCTTTTCTTAATCTTTACCAAGAAGATAATTCCCTCTTTTTTCATCGATCTCCCTTCTGATCAATTGCCTACCCTAAATTGCATAATGTAGAACTCAGAGCTCACTATTTTATTCTCCAGCTCAAAAGTCCTTGACTCATGTCCCCCTGTTATAAAATCTTTCTGGAAAACTCCTCTTTGCACTTTGGAATCCTAAATCCCCTCTCCTTTATCATATAGTCCCTGAGGTGGCTGCTATGACACAACACTTTGTGGCATTCATTTTCTGTACATTTGTATATTCTGGGGATGTCATTTCTACATCCCCAGCACTGAGCACATTCTGACCTAAAGTGGGTCTTTAGCAAAAATTTCATGACTGCATAAAGCAGCATCAACTTTCATTGCATTCAAGACTCCTCAAAAATCTGACTCACTCTTCTCAACCACAGCTCCTTCCCCGGACGGCAGTTACTCAGGAGCACTTCTGAGCATTCAAGTTCTTGCCCTGTGCCCATACTGATCTTCGTGTTTCTTTTTGAAATCTCATTTATCTGTTTCAGCCTAATTTAAATACTCATGTGTATGTCTGAATGTATGTGTGTGTGAGAAAACCCTGACCTTTCTCTCACCCCAGCTAGAATTCTTTTTGTCTCTTGTGTGAGCAACCCTGTAATCTGTTTAATCCCAGTTGGCTTGCATTATAGCTAGCTGTGCATATCTTGATTTCCCTTACTGGCTGGTGAGTTTCTTGAAGACCAGAATTGTGTTGATATGTTCATTCATTCAAACTATATATGGAACACTTGCTATGTGCCATACATCATATTAAGTTCTGGGCACAATGTAATGATGATAATAAACAATACCCTTGTGGTCAGAGAGCTCACATTTTAGTCAGGGGAGAAAGACAATAAAAATATACCCCACAAAATATGCCTGATGGTGATAAGTACTCTGATGAGACATCAAGCAGGAAAAGGGGGATACATGCTGATCGCAGAAAGCATCTCTGAGAAGTTGACCTTTGTGAAGAGATCTGAAAGAAGGGAGGGGGATCTTGGTGGAACTAGCAGTCCAAAACCCCCAAAGCAGGAGTGAGTTGCAGTGATTGAGGAGGAGAAAGGAGACCATGCTGAGTAAGGCAGAGTGAACTGGTGGAATGTAAGGTTGGAGAAGATCTTGTGAAGAGTCTAGATCAAGCAAGGCTTGGTATATTCTGACACACACTTGGGATTTTTCTTCAAAGACATGGAGAGCCTTTGATAGGTCTTAGGTAGAGGAGTGATATGATCAGACTTATGTTTTAAAGGCCTCATTCTGGTTGCTGTGTCTCTGGAATTGTCCACAGTGGGGGAAATATGTGGAATTGATGAGCTCAGTTAGGATGCTGGTACAACTGTTCAAGCAAAAGACAGCAGTGAGTTGGCCTCGGCTGTGAGCATTGAGAAGTGGTTGGATTTTGGACATTTACAAAGCACTGACACACTTGATGAAGGATTTATTGAGGAAAAGAGGGGGGCCAAAGATAACTCCAAGGATTTGGGGCTGAGAAAATGGCAGAATAGATATGTCAATTACTGAAATAAGGAAACCTTTAGGACAGGTAGACTGGGAAGGGAAAATCAAATGATCAGTTTGAAATACAGTAAATTTGAGATGTTTGTTGAGTGTCTAAGTGAGGATGTGAAGTAGGTAAGTTTTTATTTAAATCAAGAGCTCAGGGTGAAAGATAAAATTTGGGGAATTTTTGTCCTGTGAACAGATAATAACTCTGGGACTGAAGAAACATTTGACTGAGTGAAGTATAGGGTATGAAGAGATTTTAAGGACTGAATTATCTACTGCTTAGAGATTAAAAAGAAAGATGAGGGGAACCAGCTCAGAAGACTGAGGTGGAGCTCCTCGTGAGGGGTAGTTGTTCAGTCAGGATTCTCTGAATATTGGTTATTTCTAGTGTAAGGGCTTATCCTCTCATTTCACTTTGGATAGCTAGTGCTGTGGCTTACCAACTTTTCAAGGCTTCACTTGATATTTATTTTAATTGATTTCACTTGTATTGAGAACATGTCATGATTTATCCGGGGGCAATTCTAGGCTGACATGGTCTCTGGGGCTACCGTAGGACACCGAGGTCTTTTTAATGCAGAACACTCACTGCATTACCTCTATCACATTACCTAGATTATGGTAACTTCTTTAGCAAATCCTTCAGTCACTCTGGGCTTCCACATTGGGGTGTGTTACTGTCAAGCATCTCAAACTGCAAATGTTTCTGAGGATGTAAATGAAGCCTGACTCATTGTGAACCTGTGAACTCACTCTAGTCACTAGAGCAGATGGGATGTGAACAAAGGTCAAAATAGATTCATCTCAGTAGTATGTCTGCTGACATTGTAGTAGGTGCTTAACTGTCTCCATTTTCACCCCCATAACAAACTATGAAAACAGCCAATATGGCTGAGAGCATGTTTAAAGTAACATTTCACTCTGTGACCGATGGCATTTCTTAGCTTCAAAGTGGAGGCTGCCATCTTGCAAAAATAATGGTCAATGAAGATTGGCAACATGAAAGCCTGAGAGAGGAAACTACAATTTCGTTTCCCAGAAAACTAACAATTTAATACTTTAATAAAGATAAACAGAGGAAAATACACACACACACTCACACACACTTACACACACATTAGGGGTACTAAAAATAAGGAATTCATTTATACAAAATTGTGTATTTATTCTTACATGTTTAAACTTCAGTCACCTTCAAAGTATTCTCCACTTGAGGCAATATAACTATTGAGATGCTTTTTCCATTGCTCAAAACAGTTTTTGAACTCATAAGTTTAGTTGTCTTTTAGTGCTTCTGTTTTTGTTTCATCACTTCCACATCTATATTACAATGGGCCTGTCCTCCAAAAGACACTGAGTTTATTTGGGTCCCCCCCTCATATATATAAAATATTTAAAATATAACATATATAATACACCTTTAAAATTTGGCACCTTTGGGGCACATTTTATACTTTTTTGTAATGTGCTTTTCTTTTGGGGTATGTATTACCTCCTATAATAATTTTATTTACCTCCTTAGCACCTAGCCAAAGTAAGTGATAGGGGAAAATAGGTCATGTTAAAAAATTTATTATCAATAATCCATAAAGTTTTCAACCCATTGATGTATATAATTGTGAATAATATACTTTTAATATTTAATAATACAAAGGAAGATGCTATGATGCTTAATGTATCTATTCATCCACCCACACATATATACATGTATGCACACACAGGCTGGAGACATGCATATACATGGATAGATTAAGCATAATAGACACATACATATATATAGATACACAAACACACAGCCTACATGTATATGTGTATATATGTATGCACATACATATATAGCCTACAGTAGGTATTTTCAACTAACTCTGTTATGGAAGTCATTGGAAATGGGTTAAGAAAATATTTTACCAACCTCATACTGGTAATTTCATAAATGACCTTTAAAAAAATGGAGCATGGTTGTCTTCATTCTAGGATTTAGAAGGGTCAATGGGCAATTTAAAATTAAAAGCCTAGTATATATTTTCCAACCTGTCCATGGAGAGAAACTTTTTCCTATGTGAGCTTCCATCAGACTCTGTTAGGAACAATGGAATAGTATTTTTTAGTGGTAATAGACCAAAGCAGAATAAAAATAATTGGAAAAACTTTAATGATGATGAACAGTTACAGAGCATGTTTAATTAATGTCATTTATTCCTCATTACAACCCATGAGGTAGTCACTTTTATACTTTCATCACAGAAAAGAAAATGATGACTTAGCAAGGGTAAATGATATAGTACCATTATGAAAATATTCAGTCTAGATGAGACTACAGCCTAGATCTGACAACAAAGCTGTATTTTCCCCTCTACACTATACTGCGTTCCAGTGAATTGGCATTGACTTTTTTCCACATTTTTATTACAAAAAAAATTTTTTAAGTTTGAAATATAAGTGCATGCTCTCACACATCTATTTATTCTTTCTTTTAGAAGCTGAACTAAAAAGATATGAAAATAGAGGCCAAAATGTTATTTCTTCAAAACACCAGTTTATAACTCCTTGAAAATATGATGTATATGAAAAAGAGCAGAGTATGGGAATGGTATAAGTTCATCTCATTGAGCTGTTTTATTCTGTGAGGAGATACAAGTTTAATCTTCACAAAGCCTTTGAGGCAATATATATTCCAACAGAATTTATGATGTTATGTATTAGTGTTGCAAGGTTCAAATAAAAATTAAGATAGAATTGAAGAAAACAAAAGAGAAAGGGAAAAAAATGACCCGGAGACTCTCGTGGAAATATTACTTAAACAGGCAACATATGTCTGCCAAGTGGCTTTTGGTATTGAAATATACCTAGAAGTTGACTACAGTGAAGATGATGAAATAGACATAGTGAGTGAGTTAACTCCTAGTGAAGATACAGTTGGTCACTAATTTGTCTTGGAAGTGACTCAGTGAAAGTCTTCTCAGATATTTATTTTAGCAGAAGAAAATGTGCAACTGCAGACTTTAAAGAAGTTATAGAACAACAACAAAAAAGGGGCCTTGTAAGGAGCTTGCATTGTGAAGTGTGAATGTGTGTGTGTCTGTGTGTGTGTGTGTGTGTGTGTGTGTGTGTGTGTGCAGGTGTGTGTACTGGTGGTGGTGGTGGTGATGATGATGAAAATCTACTGAAACACATTGCCACCTGCTTTTAGGCCACACTTCTAGGGATAGACATTGGATCTTTAGGATGCTCTTCTGACTGCCAGACCCTGGATACTCTCTTTCCTCCCCAAAGCTTATAAGAAATTGTAACCTTTTGGTGTATAGAACAGTTTTTACAAAGTCAAGTTCTCCTTTGCATACTCACATCAAGCATTTGATAAAAATTGTTCAACCTGAGCACATTTTTCTTATTAAAAATAATAAGTATTAAGATTATTTTTGCATGAATACAAGACGTTTCATGCTGAAAAGAGATTATTCCTGCTCAATAAGCATTATTATTAATCATGATGTGCTAGCTGAAGGACAAAGCAGAAATTTTGTAAGGAAGAAACTGTTCTATTTCTACATCTCTTTTTAAAAACAATGTTTATTATTTCTGATTAAAATATTAAAAGGTATAAAGAATAAAAGGAAAAATTACCTATTATTCCAGCCTGCAGTGATAACTGCTATTAAAATTTTGGTGTATTTCTTTGTATGGGTGTATGTGTGTATTTTAACTAGGTCTGTACTATACCTGTAGATTTGTATCACGCTTTCTAGATCTAGCAAAGTATGGATTTTCTAGACATCCATTGTTATTTGAAAACTCTGTTAATTTTTTTGTATTTATTGGATGCATATTTATGGCTTAAAAATCTCTCTCTCTCTCTCTCTCTATATATATATATATATTTGTCTTTTATTTTTTTGAAACCCAGAATTTGTTTATTAAAAAATGTGTATTTATTCTTACATGTTTAAACTTCAGTTACCTTCAAAGTATTCTCTATTTGATGCAATACACCCATTGAAATGCTTTTTCCACTGTTCAAAACAGTTTCTCAACTCATCAATTCTGATACTTTTAGTGCTCCTGCCATGTTTTGTTTCATCTCTTTTACACTGGCAAAACATTTCCCTTTGAGGACCTTTTTCATTCACGGAAATGACCAAAAAAAAAGTCACTTGGAGCAGAATCAGATGAATAGGGAGGGTGGGGCACAGGGAGCCATGCCATTTTGGGTCAAAAATTGCTGAACACTCAGCGCGGTATGGGCAGGTGCACTCATAAATCACCCGTCATAAAATGGGCAAACATGTTGAAAAAAATCTCCCTTCAACTCCCCTCTCCCCCCAAAAAACCCAGTGAAGCCAAACACAGCCTCTCACAACAATGTTAGCTGGCACACGGATGCTAGTGGGTTCCTAGAGCACTTACCTAGTGGGGGAAACCTGTACTACAAGAAGCCTGTCCTCCAAAAGATAATTCCGGTCTTTTTTTGGTCCCCCCTTCTATACTATAAATAAAACTACAATAAAAGTCTTGTGTACAAATCTTAGTGGAAAAAACTGGATAGTTTGGTCTATTTTCTGAATCTCATGGAAGTTATCTAGTGTCTTATTTTCTTCAACTTATTCTGTAGAATACAAATACATTGATGAATAGATGTTCTGCTAATTAAAAAGATGACTTGTGAAATAAGTTTGTGAAATGTTGAATTCAACAAAGGTATAAAGATTCCTATAGGGCTTCTCAGGGCCTTTTATATGCAAATATGTGTTATGAATAAATAGAAGGGAGATCAAGTTTGCAGTGTTATCATTTTTCCAAAGATCACAGAGTAATTGTTCTATGAAATTTCAGTTTGGAAAGCACTAAATATGATTCTGTCTTTTGATTCATAGTTACATTAGTTTTGTTAGTTGAGAATAACACAAGGCTACACTGCAATAACAAATGCACCCTGAAATCTCTATGATTTGACACAACAAAGGTTTATTCCTTGCTCACCTCACAGTATGTGATAGATCACACTTCTGTGTTTTTCTCCCCAGTGTCCCAGGGACCCAGGCTACTTCCAAATTCTAACCCCGCTGGCTCTAAATTTTTTCCTTGAGTCACCTGAATGAGGTTTAATGTGGAGCAGGAACAACTGTTGTTAATTTCTTTCTTTCATGTTCAATTGGTCAGAATTAATTATATGCCTAGACTACTGAGGTTCATGGAATGGGGAAAAATTAAGGAGTAAATAGACCAGAGTGGTGGCCCACACTTTTAATCCCAACACTTTGGAAGGCTGGTACGAGAGGACCGCTTGACCCCAGAGATTCCAGACAAACCTGGGCAACATAGTGAGACCTCATCTCAACAACAACAACAACAAAATTTGCTGAGAGTGGTGGCACACGACTGTAGTCCCAGCTACTCAGGAGGCTGAAATGAGACGATCACTTGAATCCAGGAAGTTGAAACTGCAGTGAGCTGAGATCGTGCCACTGCACTCCTGCCTGTCTCAAAAAAAAAATTAAAAAGTTTAATGAATAATAAAATCTCTGCCATACTTAAAAAACATGATGGATGTTGGATTTTTTTGAATGCCTATTTGGAAGCTGTTGGGTGAATACTTTTTTAACCTACTAATGTAATAGTCTTGTGTAATAAATATCCTAATATCAAGCTCTTCATAGGTATCAAATAAGTTCTTTGTTAAGATGATAATAATTACCTTAGTGTTCTTTTAAATTAGATTTGATAACATTTTAACCTAGGGTTTTATGTCAATTTTCATGAATGAGATTGGCTTATGATTTTTCTTGTTTAATGCTTTATGTAAGATATTGCTATGAGGGTTTTATTATGGTAAGTTTTTAAAGTTAGTTTTTTATTTTGAAATAATTGTACATTTATATGCAATGAGTCAATGCACTCATTACTCAGTTTCTCTAATGTTCACATCTTGCAAAACTGTACCACAATGTAAAAACCAGTATATTGGCATGGTTACAACCAAGATAAAGAACATTTCCATCACCACAAGGATTCTTCATGTTGCAATTTTATGGCCATACCCACTTCCCTTCTGTTCCCACTTCCTCCTTAATTCCTGACAAAAAATGATTCTGTTCACTATTTCTGTAATTGTTGTTTCAAGAATGTTTTATAAGTCGAATCATATCATATATGACCTTTTGATATTGGCTTTTTCATTCAGGATATTTCTTTGAAGATTCCTACAGGTTATAGTGTTTATCAATAATGTGTTTCTTTTTAGTGCTTAATTATAGTCCATGGCATGGACATATCAGTTTGTTTAACTACGCACCCAATGAAAGAACATTTGACTTGTTTCCACTTTTGCTTCTTTCTTTGTCAATTTTAGATATGCCTATGTCAGAAAATTCCCCCACCAAGAAACATCTGAAAATGGCTCATTTACCATATTGCCAGAAAAAAATAAGTATATATGTGTGTGTATATATTCTGCTTTCATCCTTAAGGTTTATTTTGTAAAGTGATTTGGAAATTTAAAATTTTATTTCCATCCTCTTTTGTCTTACCTTAATTTTTATAAGATGCTGACTCTGCGCCTACTGTTCTTTCTACACGAAATGATTTAACCTGCTTTTGTCCTGCTAATTTTAGTTTTTCTAGTTCAATTCTTTGGATTGCTTTGGCAATATTGTCATTTTAAAAATACTGAATCTTTCAATCCACGAACATTGGATGTTCTTAACGTTTGTTTGCATTGTCTGCAATTTCTTTCATCAGTGTATTATAGTTCTCCTTGCAAAGATTTTTCACTTCCTTAGTTAGATGTATTCCCAGATATTTTATTTTTTTGTGGCTAGGATGAATGAGTTTGAGCTCTTGATTTGGTGCTGGGCTTGAGCAATGTTCGTGTATAGGAGCATTACAGATTTTTGTACATTGATTTTGTATCCTGAGACTTTACCGAAGTTATTTGTCAGGTCTAGAAGCTTCTTGGAAGAGTTTTTAGGGCTTTCTAGGTATACAATCATATCATCCACAAACAGGGATAGTTTGACTTCTTCCTTGCCAATTTGGATGCCTTTTATTTCTTTCTTTTACTGTTTTGCTCTTACTGAGGCTTCCAGTATGATGTTGAATAAGAGTGGGTGAGAGTGGACATCCCTGTCTTGTTACTGTTCTAGGGAGAATGTTGTCAGTGTTCCCTGGTTAAGGATGATATTGGCTGCAGGTTTGTCCTATATGTCTCTTATTATTTTTAAATATGTTCCTTCAAAGCCAAGCTTGTCGAGGGTTTTTATTATGAAGGGATATTGGATTTTGTCAAATGCCTTTTCTGCGTCTATTGAGATGATCATATGGTTTTTATTTTTGCTTCTGTTTATGTGGTGGATCATGTTTAGTGATTTGTGGATAGAAAAATATCTAATTCTTCAATTAAAAATATTATATATTTTTTGTAGACTATTTGGTAAACAGAAAATAACATATTAAAAAATCAGCCATAATCCCATGACTAATAGATATTATTGGTAATCTTTTGCTAACTTCAAATTTATTTTTTCCTTTGCTATTACAATGCACTTTCAATGTTTCTGTAGACCAATATATATTTCACCAATTTTAGTGTCACCACTGTCATTTTATAGCACATTGCTTTCATTTTTGAGCATTTTATTTGAATACTATTTAGAGTGGCGGGAGTACATACACACACACACACACACACACACACACGCGCGCGCGCTTAAAGAATGGCATATGAGAGATATATTTTCTAAGCTTTTGCATACTTAAGAACGTTTTGTGTTTCATTCTTTAATATATTCATTCCTACAACAACGATTTATTGACCATCTACTATGTGCCTATATAATATAATCTATAAAGTTAAACATTATGTATAATATAAACATATAATATACATTATATATATTATACATTATCTATAATATATATAATGTTAAACATTATAGTTGCAAGAGTGAATATGACAGATATGGTCTATGCCCTCTTGGAGCATACAATTTGCAAGGTAAAACAGATATTTAAAAAGTTATCAAGAAGATGAAATTATAAAGAAGACAATTGAACATCCAATATAATACTATAAGAAAATGACTGACAGAGATGGAAAACTATGGGGGGGGAGGGAAAGGGAGATGGGATAAATGGTAGTCAGTATCTGTCTGGGAACGGGAAGACACCTCTTGTCAACAAGGGTACCTGAACGAAGCATATTTGTATACCTAATCCTTGACTGTACCCCACAATATCATAATAAAAAATACTGA
>CAUYQG010072599.1:0-10693 GCA_963574415.1 Tarsius wallacei | reverse complement strand
GGGGTCATATGGGAGGTCGATATTTAGAGCTTTTTGGAATCACCACACTGCTTTCCACAGAGGTTGCACTAGTTTACACTCCCACCAACAGTGTAGAAGTGTTCCCTTTTCACCACATCCTCTCCAGCATCGGTTATTTTTTGAGTTATTGATAATAGCCATTCTGACTGGAGTTAGGTGGTATCTCAGTGTAGTTTTAATTTGCGTCTCCTTGATGATTAGTGAGGTTGAACATTTCTTCATGTGTCTGTTGGCCGCTTGTATGTCTTCTTTTGTGAAGTGTCTGTTCATATCTTTTGCCCACTTTGTAATGGGACTGTTTGTTTTTTTCTCTTCAGCACGTTTGAGTTCCTTGTAGATCCAAGATGTTAGGCCTTTGTCAGACATGGAGTTGGAAAAACATAATCACAGCATAAGTCATATGAATCCAGTTATCTTTCATTATAGATGCAAACATAGTCCTGTGCTCATCCATGAATTCCCAGTATCTAGAACAGCACCTGAACACAGCCAAATGTGAGTGGATAAACAAATGCTTATTGAATAAATGAATAAGTTAAATCACCTAAACAAAAATTACAGCGTTATGCAAATAACCACTTCCTTTTTTAAATAATAGATGACTTACAAAGTCTATTCCTAAATCATGCATAAATCCTTGAAGAAGAAAATGTATTTGGCAGGAAATTACACACACACACACACAATTGCATACTAGTGCATTGTGCATACCTGTTGACAACTGCACAATTGCTTAAACCTTGGAATCAGATCAGACACCTTCACCCCTCACTGCCTGTTCCACATGGATTTTTGCATGGAACAACCTTTTGCACAGCAACCACCAAGAACCCAGCTTTATGAAGACAGGACAACATCAGAAGGAATATAGCACAATCTCATGTTGAAACTGAGCTCCCTCAAGCTAATATTCCATTTAGTGCTCTACAAATAGTGGAGTATCACTGCATTTCCCTCCAAATTTTAAAATCTCCAGCAAGGTCACCTGAGTCACTGCAGCAGCTTAGGGAATGGCAGCACACAGTTTGGAAACCACAGTCCTTGTATTTCTCCCCAAAATCTAATTTAAAACAAACAAACAAACTTATTTCCTGATCATTCATCTCAAGGTTTTGCTAAACATATGCCATGCTTAGCTTTGGAAGTGGTAGCATTCACTCAAAGATATTGTCTACAAAGAGACTAATATCAGTTTGCTATTTCTTAACATATGGCATCAGACATAGAGATATGTTGATATTTTTATTACAAATAGGATTTGCTTAAAATACCATTAAAGAGCAGGCATACTTGAGGTAACATTTACACTGTTTCTGATTAGCAGATGATTTTTAAATGTGAAGATTAATTCTACCTTTGCAATGTGACATCATGCCACAGGTGTTATTAAACATCAAAATCATTCTTAAGCAAAATGATAAAATTATGTAGACAATACAGGATGGCTAGTCAACACAGTCTGTGAATTTTAGGTGCACACATATGACTAGCCAGAGGTTATCCTAATTCATATGCTAATCTGTTCCATTTAGTTCAAAGTCCATTTATTGCTTTGAATGGTATGATATTACCAAGACAAAATGTTAAAGTATTCTTAAACAAAAATGCAAGTGCTCATTTTAATAGATATATGTGACATGATGGCAGAATTCCATGACCACCTGTGCTACCACAAAATATTTGCTTACAATGTTTAAAAAAATTGTTTCAATCCAAAGTCAACCCTGTATTGGTTTGAGACATTTAACACTTTAATTCTTCAGGTAGGATGATGACGAACTGCAAATGAACTTGAACTCTTCCATTTCAGCAGAGCAGGGAAGAGCCTGCAAGGATAATAATCACTCCCACTGATGTGTCCTAACTAGGACCCAGACATCCCCAAAATGCTAGGGGATCTACACTGACACATATTAATATACTCACAGACCTGAAAAACTACAGTCATTCACTGCTAGATATTTGGCTTGGAACATTGATGTCCTGCACAGTGATCATTCCAAAATGTCATCTGGAGTTGTTGTTTCCATCCCAGAGATGGAGTTTCTCCAACCCATCTCTATATTCTGTCCATACAGCAAAAACAAGTCAATTGTTACCTCCTTATTTAAGATGAAAAACTGCCCATGCTAGATGTTTTCTGCTGTGTTCTCAATAACCCGTGAAACTGTTCCTGACATGAATTAAAAGTAGACTTGTTGACTAAGAGATCAATAATTTAGATACTTCTCAAACCAGGCATCTGTCAATTCTCTATAATAATAATAGCTCCCACTCCACCAATAAGCAAAATGACTCCAAAATCATCCATCATTGAATTATGCCAAACCCAAATGTCTCTTGTTGTGATGTTTGTTTTTAATATCCCAAGAGGCATAAAGAACAAGCATCTGGTTTTCAGTAAGTCTTTTCATCCCATTTTTCTGGCATTTAATTGAAGCATACGAAGTTCAAATAACTCATGCACTCTCTCAAAATGAAATTACTCAGTTCACACCAGACCACATGGTCCTGCAAGCCAGCCCTGCCTGCATTATTTTTCTTTGAAAATTAACAAAATAACAACAGCACCAGATAGTCCTCTCCAAAGTCTTATATTCACACATCCCGGAATGTATGCTCAATATGGAAACTAGCTACCAACAAAATATTTATCCTGACAAGGAGTCTAGATAATAATAACCCAATAGCCAGGCAACGCATCATATTATTGCTTCCACTTGGAGGATAGCATTGTTTCGCTGAAGTCAGAAAAATGAGAGAGAGCATTGGAATGTTCCAGAGGCAACTTGTACAATATTGTCTCCACCACTGAAAATCTAGGTGGCCTTATAAAGTCATCTCCCCTTCCTAACCATACTTCCATATCCACAAATAAGGGATAAAAATTAAATGTGTTGCTCCAGCCACAAATATTTCAAAAATAAAATGAAATTGGTAAAGCAGAAAAAGAAAAGAAGAAAATTAAAACAATGTTTCTTTCAAGTTCAGAAAGCTCAAGAGTCTTTTTTTTTTTAACACATAGTTCAGAGTTTGCACAATCAAGTTTCCCTGAAGGAAAGTTATCATCTATTTAAGCGAGGAGCTATCCTCCCAGGCAATAGGAGAATCTTTTCGCCTTTTAGGTAAACCTCATTTTCTCTAGAGCAAGGTGGGAGGGTTACATTTCTGTAATAGTTACAGAAGATGATCCTGGAAAGAAACAGAAGCCTCCTCATTATCAAGACAAGATAGATGAATAGGATGCTGTGTCCTTTTTTGAGATAACTTTGCCCTCAATCTCAAACATGCCATGATTATCATTTTTATGAAAGATACAAACTTTAAAGTAATAAAAATTTCCTTTTTGAAGGTAGCTACAACATCAGAACTCTTTCTGCACGTATTGAAGAGGCGTAAAGTTCTTTTATTCTTTTTTCCATTTTTTAAAAAAACAATGGACTATAGTGGGGAATAAAAGAATTAGGTTAGCCAACTCTCAAGATATTCTTGACAATTATTGACCCAAAAAAATCTTAAATTTCACATCCTGATTATAGGTTACTACATTTCTAAGGAAGCTGTGGCAAAATCCACAGGATTGCAAAACAAAGCCAGACCTATTTTTCACGTAGCACTATGGAGGCAGTTGGATTTATGCAACTCTCAGAGACTTAATTGACTCAACAACGGAAACGTTGTGCCTTTCAAAAAGTGAAACAGATTGTCAAAGTGAATAGAGGACTCAGTGATTGACTTTCTACAGCTGACAATAATCATAAAACGCCTACAAGACAAAATGTTCTGCTCTACAACAATCCATTTCAGGCAGTTCAATGCAGAGTAAAACATCAACAGATGTTGAAAACAATTAACCTACTGAACCCACCTGCCGAAAGGAATCGGCAGCGAAAAACACAAGGAAGGGCGCTGGGGGCTGGATGGAGCAGTGATTGCTTTCTGCCTACCTAAAGCAAAAGGATGAACTCCAGGCTGAACATTCATCCTGTGTTTTGCTAGGTTTCATGAACATTCCATCTGGAAAATACAGAGCAATTCTATCTTGAGGTTTTCGTCACAAGGCCTGTCCATGTTGCCTGTTCAAATCTCACAAATCTGGTCCGATTCCACGCATGCTTTGTGTGGCACCTAGTCTATGCGCAGCTGGGCTGTGGGGATGAGGATGGAGCTGAGAGAGAATAGTCTCTGCCCTCAGGAGGTGGCAGCCTCCCAGGCAACTTCAGGACCCTGGAACAGGGCAGCAATTCAGACTCATGCAAAAGCACCTCACACAGCAGCCACAGGCACAGAGTGACAGAACAATAGGAGTCTGCGAGCACCGCCCCAGTGAGTCCCAAAGCATGTGTCAAGTTGGTGGGGGGAGGAAGGAGGCCAGGGGAGTTGGAGGAAGGAGGGAGGCCAGGGGAGTTAGAGGAAGGAAGAGAGAGGCCAGGGGAGTTGGAGGAAGGAGGGGGGCCAGGGAGTTGGAGAAAGGAGGAAGACCTGGGGAAGCAACCCAACTGACATCTTGAGCAGGGCAATTTCTCACCGAGGTCTCTTTCACACATGTCAAGACACTAGGTGTCCCTGGCCACGCCTACTAAAGCCAGCCGTGACACACACACAGGTGCTATGACCCACAAACTGTTTCCACATCATCTCCGAATGTCCCTTTGAGCACTACCTGCCCTGGCTGACAGTCACGTGGCCACTCGGCAAACATCTATGGAGCACTACATCCTGGTCACCTTGATGCTCTGGATGCAAGACGCATCCCTGGGTTAGCAAGCAGTCCCCTCCTTCTATGGCTTTTGCTACCACTAGGTCACTCTGAGAGGCTATGCCTTTTCTCCACAGAGAAAGTGTACTTTTTGAAAAAGCAAGCATTATGTTGTTTAATTCTGGCTATCACCCTACCTGCCACATAAAGAACGCAGATTTTTTTTTTTTTTTTTTTTTTTAGTCAGGATCTCACTCTATCACCCAAGCTGGAGTGCAGTATCATGGTCATAGCTCACCACAGCCTTAACCTCCTGGGCTCAGGCAATCTTCCTGCCTCAACCACCCGGTTAGCTAGGACTACAGGTGTGCACAACCACACCTGGCTAATTTTTTTTTTTTGTATAGACAAGGTTTCGCTATGTTGCCCAGGCTGGTCTTGAACTTCTAGGCTCAAGGAATCCTCCCTCCTCAGCCTCCCAAAGTGCTGGCAATACAGGTGTAAACCCCCATGTCTGGCTGAGAACACAGAATTTTAATGTCAATATCAATCAAATAGTAATAAAAAAGCACTGGTATAATTTAAGTTCTTCAACACCCACCCCTGTTGAACCAGGGATCTTGGGATAGAGTGTGGGGTGGTGTTGGGGAGAACAGTGCTCACAGAGTGATTATTTCTTGGGCAGGCAAGATGTGAGGCTCCAGGCCTTGGTGGGTCTCTCTCAAGCATGACCCATGTAGGATTTTAAACCTTTGACAATCTCTGTAGCTACTGTCAGTTACCTGACAGTGTTTCAGCTATATTTCAGCTGTGCCTAATATAGAATCAGCCTTTTTTAAGTCCTTGAGATGAACAGGACAAAACATGACACCTGAAAACTACAAGATGGTTGAGGGTCCTTGGCTCGTGAGGAGTACATGGGAGCTTCTGGTTTCAGTTATTGGTGCCAGTCCTAAGATGTGTACTGAACTGAAGAAAGGATGCCCCAAGTGCCATTCCTTATTATGTTGTTTTAAACTTCATTCAGGGATGTGGAAAGAAACTGAAAGGTGAGGTCTCTACCCATAAGATGCACTGAGTGTGTCCACAGGTTCTAGCCACACTCCATCTGAAAACCTAAGCACCCCCTAGGTCTGTTCATCAAGTAAGCTCTGACCCCAGCTGTGGATTGTAGAGGCTCAACCCATGGACTCAGCTGAAGAAAGATGGAGATTTGGTTTCAAAACAAAATGGAAAGAACAGAAGCTTTATCATAGTGTATTCCTTCATGAGGTGAAGTGAAAACCCGACTTAATATAACTTTTGCAACTGCTGATGCTAAAAAGGCAGTTTCCAAGTCCTGTGCACAGAACATCCTGTTGCTGCAGAATCAGTCCAAAAAGTCAAAAAAGAGCTGGAATGGTTTGAAACACATACTTCAGTCTTGTTTTCAGAAAAACAGTAAGCCAGGCTGGAGGAAGAGATAGATTTCCTTAAGAGAAAGACTGAGTTTTGAGCAGATAGACAGACTGAGTAAATGGGAAGGAAAAACAGGACTCTGAAGGTGTGGATGGACATATACAAAGGATCAGAGGGCTGCACCTGGGTCTAATGTGCTTGAAGAGTCTATTGGAAAGGGGGAGACATTTCCGGTAGTTACTAGATGAGAAAATGTGGCTGGAACACAAAGAAATCAAACTGAGGGGAAGGGGCAAAGACAGATAAATTGACTGTCCCCAAAGGGTCCAAGATCTAGAAAATACTTAAAGGAGCTTTTTTTGTTTGTTTGTTTGTTTGAGTCAGAATCTCACTCTGTCACCCAGGCTGAAGTGCAGTGGCACACTCACGGCCACCACAGCCTTGACGTGCTGGGCTCAAGTGATCCTTCTGCCTCAGTCTTCTAAGTAGCCGGAACTACAGGTATGTGCCACCACAACCAGCTAAGTTCTCTTGATTTATTGTAGAGACGAGGTCTCGCCAAGTTGCCCAGGCTGGTCTGAACACCTGGGCTCAGGAAATCTTCTCGCCTCCGTCTCCCAAAGTGCTGAGATTATAGGTATGAGGCACCATGCCCAGCTGAAAGGAGCTTTCTAAAGCTGCAGGTAGACAGTTCATTGCAAGAACAATCGAGAAATCAGGCCTAAAAGATTAGACAACCATAACAAGAAGCTATCAAAAAAACTAAATATGTCAGAGGGGTAAGATCTGGAAAATCAGCATAGAATTCTTCAAGAACTCTTGATCATCAAGTTTCAGCCAGACACAGTTATTATAGATGGATATGTAAGTACTGCGTATTTCCTTAAAAGTAAGAGAGTTATGGAATTGAGATAAAAGGAAGATAGCAAAGTGAAAGATATTAAAAGGGAGCTGGGCAGCCTGTAATTGATTGAGTCCATGCCTGGGTTAGATATGGATTTGACAGGAGACACCTTCTGTGTGGGCATTAGCCAACTCCAAGGGTGATGGGAGACAGAAGTTACTTCAATAGGAAAGCTTTTGACAGACCCAGAATTCACTGATTTCCTGCTTCTCACTGCACAAGACCTCACAGAGGAAGTCTAGAAGAGGAAGGTAGAAAAAGAAGAGATGGCCAGAAAGCAAAAAGAGACGATAGCCAAATCAACCAGGACTACCGGGCCTACATGAAATACAAATGGAAATGGTCATAGTAAAAAAAAAAATGAACTCTATTTATTTTTATATTAGGGGTGTAGGGTGCATGTGAGGGTTTACTACATAAGTAAGTTGTGTGCAGGTGAGGCTTGGACTTCTAGCAAGCTCTTTCCCCGATAGTGGACATGGTACTCAGTGGGTGGTTGTGTGCCTATCTCGCCTCCCTCCCTCCACAATAGCAAAAATGTGGAGCCAACTCAGATGTCCATTAAAAACAGACTGGATATAAAAATGTGGGTTGGGCATGGTGGCCCAAGCCTGTCATCTCAGCACTTTGGGAGGTGGAGGTGAGGGGATTGCCTGAGCCCACGGGTTCAAGAACAGCCTGGGCAACTTGCCGAGACCTCATCTCTAAAATAAATAAATAAACAAACAAACAAATAAATAAAATAGCCAGGCATGGTAGCATGTGCCTGTAGTTCCAGCTACTGGAAGGTTGAGGCGGAAGGATCGCCGAAGCCCAGCAGATTGACACAGGGGTGGCTTTGATTCTGCCACTGCACTCCAGCCTGAAAAAGATCTGGAAATACAGAGTTAAACTCTAACTCAAAAAAAAAAAAAAAAAAGAAAATGTGGTCCATACTACACACAATGAAAGTTGGACTCTTGAAAACTCAACTGGGCCTTCCTGGAGCAGGCAAGGACAAATGAAGGCAAAAATAGCCAGGGACAGACACTCCCTCTACAATCAGTAATAAAGACACTGACCGGGCGCAGTGGCTCAAGTCTGTAATCCCAGCACTTTGGGAGGCTGAGGCAAGAGGATTGCCTAAGCTCAGGGGTTCAAGACCAGACTGGGCAACTTGATGAGATCTTGTCTCTACAATAAATCAAAAAATAAGCCAGGCATGGTAGCGCCTACCTGTAGTTCCAACTACTTGGAAGGTTGAAACGAAAGGATCGCCTGAGCCCAGCAGGTGGAGGCTGTGATGGCCATGAGCATGCCACTGCACTCCAGCCTGGACAATAGAGTGAGACTCCAACTCAAAAAAAAAAAAAAAAAAAAGACCCCAGTGTGAGGAACCAACCATTCCTATGGAAAGAAACAGGAAACAGAAACAGTGAGGGAATGGGGGGAATCCGGGTATGCCAGAAACGGGAGAGGAGAAATTACCCCACTCGCCCCGCCTGGATCAGGGTTCACAAGTCACCGATCCAGAAGTCAAGGCCAGGACTCGTGCATCACATCTGAGCACATGACAGCCATAGCTGAACTGGTCTCTTTCAATAGCTCCCAGCAGCTTTCCACCTTCAAAGTTTAGTCCTTCCTGACATCTGCCTGCTTCCTGCCCTTGGGACCTGTGAGACACCTAGGAGACCTGAGACCAGTCCCGTCTTGGTCTTAGCCAGTTCTGAGAGGCTTCCCTACCTTACGATCAGCAGAGGCCTGTCAATTAGATAATGCCTTCCAATAATTTTGTAGACCATCAGGGGATTCTGATCGAAACCACTATTACAACCCTGAGGCCAGGAAGCAGCCCTATTCTCTTAAGGAATGTACAGACTATTAAAGAATCATGTCCTTTGCAGCAACATGGATGGAGCTGGAGACCATCATCCTAAGTAAACGGACTCAGAAACAGAAGACCAAATGCCGCAGGTTCTCACTCATATGCGGGAGCCAAATGGCCACAGAGACGGAAAAAATAGACACTGAAGATACTAAAAAAGGAGAAATGGGGAGGGGGATCAGAAACTGTCTATGGTGCACAATGTTCACTCTCTGGGCAATGGGCCACATGACACCCAATTCTCACCACTATACAACATGTTCATGTAACAAACGTGCACTTGTACCCCCGATTCTAAAATAAAAAATAAAATTATATACTTTTAAAATGGAGGTGAAGTGAAGCCAAAAGTGGCTGGATCCCAGAAAGTGTCGCTTCCCTCCTCTCCTGATGTGTTCGCTTTTCCAATGCAACCACCCGTAGTTTCAACTGTTGCTCATGCCCGTTTGAATACACAGCCATGCTCACAAGAAAGAGGGAGAAATCCCAACAAATGAGACAAGAAGGGGAAACTGAGGCCAGAGCAGGAAGTGTCAAAGCCAATGCTAAGATGGTCCTGGAAATTAGGGTGAGGGGAGACATGGGCTCTTGGATATTCAGTAAGAGCAATGAGTTTGGGTTCTGGGTCCAAGTACCAAGCAAGGGACCTGAGAAGTAGGCCTAGTCTAGGGGCTGGAATGAGCCTTGAATAAAGTCAGGACCTACAGAAGGTGACATTCTCAGTGTCAGGGAGATCGGAAAAGCACCACTTAGTAGCCTGAGGAAAGGACTAAAAAAATGTATCTCAGTAAAAGTGAAAAAAATAAAAAGCTTTCATGAGAAATGAAAAATCCCAAGCCTGCCTCATGAGCAGGTTTGGGTGCCAAATTGACATTATACAGAAAGTGTAGAATTCCCAAGCTATGAAATAAATATAAAAATAAGTCTCAGACTGGTCATTCCACCAGGTTACCTGTCAGAATCAAACCAAAACCACTCACATATCCATAGAACTGCCACCATCCCCCCACCAAATGAACACACAATAAAAAATCAAAAACACTTGAGAAAGTGATTCGTCTAACTGTGCTTGGAGGTGAAGGCAGAAAACAGGCGAGCAGAGAGTCCCTGCCTGCGGCACGCATACCCTATCAGGGAAGGTAAGGGTAGTAGCTGCACAAATATTAAATTACACTCGTGACGAATGCTGTTGAGAGTAAGCACAGAGAAAATATTTTGGGGTAATATGAAGAATAAATCCACAACACTGACTTACACCTTTTTATAAAAGCTTAGCATGTCCAATTTAACTCCAACAGGGAGACTGAAAATACTTCAATGATGAGAGATATCAATGAATATTTACTTATAGGTACTTCTAGAGACATTATTGCAATTATTATTTCAGTCATAATCAAGTAATTTACCTTCCCAGCTTCTTTTCGCTGATGGTTTTAAATGTCTTTGATATGTTAATATAAACTGTACTGATTGTTTAATATTTGTGCTCAGAGAGTCTTAGGTATCAAGAATTATATAACATCTCCTAAAATTATAAGAGGCTGATGAAAAGAAAAAAAGGCTCTTGAGAGTATGAACCCATTCTTCCATCCATTATATTTTTCAATTTTGTTTTGACATCTTTCCACAGTTAGTATTCCCAAGTAACAAAACAGTCTTAAAATGGTAATACAGTATTTTGCAAAGAATAACATCTGTCAAATGTCTTGAGTCTCCTTCCAGTGCTGAAGTTATCTGTATTTTGAGATGAAACCAAACATATAAATGATAGATGTTTTAAAATATGTACAATATTATGGATGTGTTT
>CAUYQG010072598.1:0-16454 GCA_963574415.1 Tarsius wallacei | reverse complement strand
TCTCCAGCAACTGTTATTTTTTGAGTTATTGATAATTGCCATTCTGACTAGAGTTAGGTGGTATCTCAGTGTGGTTTTGATTTGCATCTCCCTGATGATTAGTGAGGTTGAACATTTCTTCATGTGTCTGTTGGCTGCTCGGATGTCTTCCTTTGAGAAGCGTCTGTTCATATCCTCTGCCCATTTTATAATGGGGTTGTTTGTTTTTTTTCTTTTCAGCATGTTTGAGTTCCCTCTAGATCCAGGATGTTAAGCTCTTGTCTGACCTGGAGTTGGCAAATACTTTTTCCCAGTCTGTAGGTTGTCTTCCTGCTCTCTGGATGGTTTCTTTGGCTTTGCAGAAGCTTGTTAGTTTAATAACGTCCCACTTGTCTATCTTATCTCTTATGGCCTGTGGGTTTCGGGTTCTGTTCAGGAATTTTACTTGGAGTGTTTAAATCAGTTTTATAAGTAAACAAAAAATGTTTAAATTATCTTTCAAAAGCATAGAACTTCCAGAACAATCACAAACCAGAAATATTACTCATATATATTGCTTGTAGCACTGTAATACCTGATTTCTGGTCTGGAAGAAAAGTGGACTGCCTTCCTTTAGGAGACATGGTGTGACTAGCTTGTGACTAGCTATTAATTCAGTTTGCTGAAACCAAAAGGATATTGCTGATGAAGAACAGGGGACTTGATACCATTATCTTCCTGCCGCCTGCTGCAGCTCTTAATGTATGGTTCATCGTTATGTGAACTATATTAAATGGGGCCCAGAAAATTTTAAGATGATGGAAACTTCTAATAATCTAAGCTTCCTCTTTCTTCAATTGATGGTTTCTCCTTTAATCTATAAAAATCACATTGAAAGCATACTAAAATTAACAGATACTTCTTGATCCCCTGTGCTCTATGATGTAGCATTCAGAAAAATTCTTCAGAGTAAATGGATACTCGGGGTCAGATGCTGTTCTAGAGGCTGGAGTGAAAAGTAGGAAACAGTCGTTCTAAGTTCCTTTGTGCAATGATGTCATTTCACCTCATGCCCTTTGTGGGGGCAGTATTGTGTAATGGTGAAATACCCAGGTCTGGGAGTCAAAGTCACCTGCCCAGATCTTTCCATTTCCGGTTGTGTGACTTGGGGTATTTTCCCTAGTCTTCTGAAAGTTGACCTTCTAGAGTTGAGGAAGTGAATTCACAGAGGGTAAATAACTTGCCCAGAGTTAACAGTTTACAAATTGCTAAACTGGAATTAGCTTGTTCTTGTGCTGGCATCCTGCTGCCAAGGATTGGATTTCCCATGCAAAACTAAGAGCTATGGCTTTAGGATTTTATTTAAATTATACTTTTTATAAAAGAGTTATTTGCCCAAACTTTGTGAAGCTCTATCACCTTATAAAAGCAATAAGATTCAGTAGGTAGATGAATTTGTAATTATTTATTATTGGTGTACTTAATACTATCATAATGTTTATCATAGTCAAATCACATATGGAATGTACAGAGGTTAAAAAATGAAAATGTTCTTTTTAAAGCTGGTCTTTGATTTCTATTTTCATAGTATATTCTGTGGTATCTGGAAAGCCATACCTTAAACTTCAGAATAGACAACAGTCTCCAAAGATAGAATTTAAGTATAAATAAGAAAACAAAGTTTACTCTTTAAAAAGAGGGGGTATTAGCAAGGAAAACAATACCCATAGCAAGCTATGAAAAAGAAGTCAATATTACTGTTTCAAAACCAAGTTAAAACAAGATGCTGTTTTCATCAATCAGATGAATGATGACCTCAGAATTTTAAAAAGCCCAGTGTTGATGAGGAAAATCAGCCCTTTCTTTCACTATTAGATCATTAGTTGAAACAAAATTTTTGGATGAGAATTTTGCAATATCTATCTAAATTGAAATGTATATACCCTTCATATCAGCAAATCCAATTCATCTTCGCCAAAGTGTGCCTATATATATAGCCCCACCATGGCAGCAATCATGTGACTAACCCACCCATCTGCCTGCTGTCCATCACCTGACATCATCAGTACCTGCACTTGTCTGCCCCTTTATGATGATGTGGAAGCAGACCACCACCTAATCACCCTAATGATCCTCCCTCATCAAGGGGAATGGTTAAAAGGACTCAACCACAAGCAACCAGCAGCCATTGCCTTGCTAGAGTCTGGTGTGGCCATGTGCTCTTTGAGCCATGGCAGTCGCCATGCTTTCTGGCTTTGGTCCCCCTCCCCCACCTTGGGGAGGTGAATCTTCTTTCTTCTCTTTCTCTCTCTAATCTACTTTTAAATAAACTTTTCTTTCTTAACCTTTTTGTGTGTCGCAACTCTTTGCAATCTACTGGGATCTCTGGGTTGCCAGTGCGCACCTCCAGCTTGCCAGCCCAGCAGTGCTGCGCGCCTCCCCTCACCTCTCCACCCTCATCCTGTCCCTGCCATACCCTAACACTGAATAGACATTTCTGAAAAGAAAACATACAAATGTCCAATAAGTGTTTGAAAAAAATACTCAACATCACTAATCATTAGGGAAATGCAAGTCAAAACTACAGTGAGATATCATCTCACCCCAGTTAGAATTGCTACTATCAAAAGACAAAAAAAAAAGCAAATGCTGGTGAGGATGTGGAAAAAAGAGAACTCTTGCTGAGAATATAAATTAGTCCAGTATTACGGAAAACATATGAAGTTTTCTCAGAAAAATAAAAATAGAACTACCATTCAATCCAGCAATCCCACTGCTGGGTATTTATCCAAAGGGAAGAAAATCAGTATATCAGAGATATTTGTACTCCCATGTTTATTGCAGCACTATTCACAGTAGCCAAGTATAGAATCAACCTAAATGTCCATCAACAAGTGGATGGATGAAGTAAATGTTTACAAAATGGAATATAAGTCAGCCATAAAAAATAAATTCTGTCACTCACAACATGGATGAAGCTGGTGGAATAAACCAGGCATAAAAAGACAAATGTCACATGTTCTCACTCATATATATGGGAGCTAAAAAAATAAATGAGCTCAAGAAGTAGAGAGTAGAATTATGGTTAGAGGATGGTGGGAAGGATGGGAGACGTGAAGATGGATAGGTTGGTTAGCACATACAAATGATGGAAGGAGCCAGGTCTATAGCACTGTTAAGCAAATGTAGTTAAGAATTACTTGTATAGGTTCAAAAACTAGAAGAGAGGATTTTAAATGTTCCCAACACAAAGGAATGATAAATGTATGAGGTGATAATGATCCTAATTACCCTGATTTGATCATTCCACATTGTATATATCTATCAGAATAATCAGTCTGTACTCCATAAATTTGTATAATTATTATATGTCAAAAGAGAAAGAATAAAACAGATTTCAAACTGCACAACGCAAAAGACTATACAGGCATTTCAATTTTTAAAAATATTGTAGCCTAAAATTATATAATACTTTGAATCCTTTTTTTTGTTTGTTTGTTGCAACTCCATCTCAATTCAGACATTAAACAAAACTTAAACAAAGAAATGAGGTCTGTGACAAAAAAATTTCCTTTTTTGTCACAGAAAATTTAATGCCTCAAAGAGTTTCAGATCTTGGTCACATTAATTGCACAATAATCTGAGTACCTAGCAAAGTGTGGATTACGCACATCCCCACCCACTCTGGGGCTTCATCTCTTCTTGTTTCTAAAAGAATGTCTGAGGCAAGAGGACATGAAGGAGGTGGTCCGACCAGGTAAGGCATTCAAGTTCAACTGCTCTTGACTTTAATAGAGTTGATGGCTAATTGTGTATGCCACAGATACTCCTGTCAATCCAGTGCAAATTAGTCTTCAGTGTCAGCAGAGAAAGCAAAGAATTCTAGTTATTGTCCCTTATCTCGTTCCTTCTGCTTTCTTCTTTTGCACCCATCCTCTTTTCCCTGTTCCTTTCTCTCTTGATTGTAAGCAGAGAAATATTAGAAACATGTAGATTATCTAAATGTTATTTAGTCATATTACTTTTAAGCTCTTAACCACACCATGGCAAATGTTAATTTCATCAAAACGTCAGTATCTTGTGCAGAATGATGGTCTTAACACAATCCTAGCAGTTTTACAAGTGAAACAGATAATTTGAGTTTGTATACTCTAAAACTGGAGAATTTAAGTGAGCTGTTGATTTCTGGAGTGTCAATTCTGAAACCATGGTTGAGAATTCATACAAGATTCTGATATGAAAGCCCACTATTTTATGCCCATATGCCACAACACTTAAAGGCATAACATTAGAGTGGGCATGCGCATACCTCCATTCCTGAGATTTATCCAAACAAAGCATATTCCCTTATCTCCAATACGTTCCCTGTTAGGTCACTTTAAAGGAGCCTTAATCCCCTGCAGACTGCCCTAGACTGAGGAAAAGTATCCCTTATTCACTCTCTTTTATCAGTGGTCCCAGATTTGAAAATGTAGCACCCTTATAACCATAAGCTTTGTATTTTATATAACATTTTGTATGTTGTATCTACTAATCAACAATATGCTGTAGTGAATAATGTTTTGCTATATAATAGGCTCTGTTAACTCCCTTATGCTATGGGGCAAGGTTATTTAACTCTTCAGTCTGGTGTTATCGATAACACTGTGAGCTACCTTTTGATAGCCGGCACCTGAAAATGTAGGCCATAAATGTAACTATTAACAAAAAGTGGCTGTAACTTGAGTTCTATAGGATGCTCTGACAGTCACATTGTCAATGTATAGATACCAGCATAAACTTATATAAACAGACTGTGTGGCAGCCGGCAGCAAACACTCCCATTGTTATTCTGCCCATTGTGCCCTGCACAACATATCTTTCAATAAATGTACCTTCCTTAATTAAAAAAAAAACAATGGGCTGTGAAAGTGGCAAGCAGGTCTGTTACAGAAATTCAGAAGCCAGGTTCTGCTCCTTGAATTCTGAATTCAGAAATAAACTTCTTTCTGCCAGTTCCTCGCCTCTCAATGTATTGATGTCGAGAGATAGGAACCGAGCATTTACTTGGACCTGTAACAATTTCAGTGTTTGTCAGGTTCAAAGGAAATCACCATTTACTAGGTATAGTAATTCAGAAAAAAGTCCGACAAATGATTGCTCAGCAAGAGATATTCTTTTCAGAGATTTAATTAGTCTAAAAAAGCACACTTTAAAATGGACATATTATTCATCTCAGCTAACATATAGAAGTATAAGTTCATTACAGAAGAACTCATGGTGAGAAACAAAATATTAACAAAGTACTTTCTAACAGTTGATGTGGAGGATGAAGCTCGTGTGGAGGATGAATCACTGTAGGAAGCAGTAGTTTCTGATGAAGCTGGTGTGGAGGATGAATCACTGTAGGAAGCAGTAATTTCTGGCAACACAGAAAACTGATCACTGAGTGCTAAGTTTATAAGTGAATCTATACAAACATTGTTGGCAACACACACGTCAATAACATGAAGGTCTTGTATATCAGCTGTCGTTTTACAACTCAAGTTGGGATAACAGCTGCAGGAAAATTTTTCAGAAAATTGCTTCAGGTCGTCAGGTGTGGGGTCTCCATGTACTGTGTACTTTCCACTTTTCTCCATTTGAATATCAAAACTCATTGGGTTCAGATGAAGATAGTCACTTGAATTCCAGTGTTTCCTTGTACACACTCCTTGCTCCTGGCAAAGCACTTGGCTACACATTTTGGCTGCCAGAGTGACATTGATTATGTAAGGATTCACTGTAGTCTTCATGTAATCGTCCAGGACCAAGCAAGATTTCTGTAAAATTATAAAATGGTTAGAATATCAAAGGAGAAGTTGGTTCGTGTGTGAGTTAACTCACTGCAATAACCAATTTTTAAGGAGAAATGAAAAAACAGACATAGCAAAAGGTAGAAACTATTTTATTCTTTTTATGTTAACAAGCAAGATTATTCCACCTGTTTTTTGTAACATTTGTAAGTAAATTTTACATGCCATTTTATGCCACTGAATAATTGACCAGTTGAGCTTAACATACACTACCCTTGATTTACCTCCATAATTCACAAGCTAATGAGGTGACAGAATAGTACTGCTGTTAGGTTATGTTAGAGTATGGGTTCTGGGGTACATTAGCCCTGATTGGAGTCTGAGTTCTATTAATGACTAGCTGTAGGAACTTGGGAATAGTCTGAGCTTTCAAAGTTTAAGTTTTCTAACTGGGTGACCCTCAGCAAAATAATCAACCTAGTTATGTTGCAACTTCATCATATGGAAAATAAGGATAATTATGGCACCTGCTTGTGAAGGTTGTTGTGAAGATGAAAAACTATGATACATACAAAAGTGCTTGGCATAGGGCCTGGCATATCTTCAGTTGGCCTTCAATAAATTATAAGTAAATGTAACAAGTATCACATTTGTCAGACAAGTTTAAACAATTGCTGGCTCAAAGTAAACAGGTTCAACTGAGTATATATTAAATATTACATATAGTCAATTTATAGGTGAATAATGACAGCTCTTTTATAAATTTGGCAGAGTATGAGTGATGAATAACTAAAATGATTCATCTTGAGATTGATATGCTCTAAATACTGGACATTGTCCTTTAAAAATACTGAAAATAGTAACTTTTTTCTATAATCTACAGTTCCACAGAGTGATTCTTCCACGCTAGTCCTTCAGCAGACCGAAGGAAGTGGTGGTGGTAGATTGGCAGGTGGGTCAAGGAATCTTGGCAGTGTTCACTTGAATCTATTCCTTGAATACCTTCCTTGAGATATCATCTATTGTTGGCAGGATAACTGCTTCCCAAAGATATCCACACGCTAGTCCCCTGGAACCTGTGACAATGTTAGCCTACATGCAAAAGGGACTTTGCAGATGCAATTAAGGTTATGGACTTTGAAAAGGAGAGATCATCCTGAACTCTCTGGATGGACTCAATCTAATTACATGAGTCCTTGAACATGTAGAGACTTTTCTAGCGGGGTGAGAAAGATGAAATGGAAGGAGGAGGACAGAATCAAACTGTAAGAGAGACTGAAACCACCTTTGCTGACTTTGAAGGAAGAAGAAGAGGACTGTGAACTAAGGAATGTCCTGGTCTCTAGAAGCTGTAAATGGCCTTTAGCCATCAGCTAGCCAGATAATGGAGATCTCATTGCTACAAACACAAGGAACTGAATCTGCTGACAACCCAAATAAGCAATTGAGAAGGCTTCCCTAGAAAGGCATGCAGTCCTACTAAAACCTTTATTTTAACCCACTGAGACTCATGGTAGACTTTTGACCTGCAGAACTATGAGATAATACATTTCTGGTTTTTAAGCCACTATGTTTGTTACAATTTTTATGGACACAATAGAAGACTAACAACACTGTCCATCTTCACTGCTCTCCCATGGCTTTGAATGGTGTTTAGGATAAAATTCAACTTCTTTTAACCTGTACACAGCCTGACAAGGAAAAACCCCTTCTTCCTCTTGTACAACCCCCTCCCCCCATTCCAATTCTATTTTAGACATGGTAGCTATTTCACTAGCATGGCTCATTTCAAACTGCATTCACTATTCTCTGATTGGGATGCTCTTGCCCCTAATTTTTAACATGGTTGACTTCATCTTCTCATTCAGATGGCAGCTTTAAATTATACAATGCCCTTCCCAGATGCTTTTCTTGTCTACTCTCTCACGGCTCTCTATTTTAATTCTGTGTATAGTACTTATCACCTCAAATGTTTTTTTCCTGTTTGTGTATTGTTTTCAAGCACTCATTGGCTTTGTGGCAGAGAAGGGGCTGGTAGCAGTTAAAAGTATTCCTTTTGAAAATCAATCAACATGCTCTGAAAACCCACCAGAGCAGTTTTGTTTGAGAAAAACCAAATAGCCAAGGACTGCCGGCTTTCACGGAAATGCAGAAGAGTAACTTATTCACAGACTTATCCAAAACCCCTCTTTTGAAGTTGATAGTTTACAACCCTGCTTGCTGTGCATTTCCTGGAGACCATTTGTACTTTGAAAGATCTGATTTTGCTGAGTACGACCTTGTAAATTCCAAAGAATATGTGTAATCTCTCAGCGCAACCCCCCCTTCCTTACCTAAATGAAGGTATAAGATCCCTCTTCTCCCTTTCTGGGGGGGCTCGGCCTGGGAGCCTTAGCCCACCAAGCCTGCTGGTATAAATAAAATTGTCACTTCCTATAATAGTCTCGGTGTCATGACCTCTCTGTCTTCCCACTACAGCTTTCAGGAGTCCATGGACTCTGTCAGTATTCTTCAACAGTATATTGAAGAACCAAGGATATGCGAATTTAGCCCAAGCTTGGATAACTTTGCAGTTGCTTGCTTAACTCGACAGAGACAAGTGTAAGACCAAATGAGGAGTAAAGGGATGAGAATGATTTGAGAATCATTAGCCTACATAAGACGTAGTTTATGGAAAGATATTAAAACTGGCTCTCTAATAGATGACCCTGGTTTATATATATATCCATGGTGTAACTACTCCTACCATAGCCAATTGTGAGCTACCAACCTGACAATACTGGATGCAAAGTTGGAAATCAAGTACACCACCATTACATATGATGGTAGTTTGGTGTGTAGTAGTACATCACTACATAGTATTTCCACTTATACACATACAATAGATGTCAGTAATCTCAAAAGCAAGAAAAACAGTAAAATGAAATAATTGCTATATTGATAATGTATTGCCTTGGATTTTAACATTATTTTATTATGTTTTTATAATTTAACTTTCAATAATGGCTATGTTTAACAACTGGCTCACAAAATTCCTGAATATTTAACAGTCAGATCTTACAAGCTGAGATTAGTAGAGCTGGCTCCATCCTACCACTAAATCGAATTTAAAAAATGAAAAGAAATGGTTTACTTACATGAGTTTTAGGTCAATTCCAGTAACTGCAAGTAAACCTGCAATTACTGGTTTCTCAAGTTGTCCATGAATCAGAGGAAACATGCCAAGTAATCTACGATGATTAATTACAGAGGGCACAGAAAAAAGGTAGTGATAGATCTAGCATTTGAAATGATCATACATTGGGAAACATAGCAGAAGCATACATAAAAATGTATAAAAGACAATTGTGAAACAGTGTACTTAAGTAGAAAATAGTCATATTAAAGTTACAGAACTGTCTGTGGTAAGGATAATACTGAAGTTGGTTTAGAAGGCATAATAGTAGAATGTGTAACTAAGGTTAAAGTGCCATTAAAAAACACGTGCGACACTTAAATTGTATGTCACATCATTATACTCATTAAAGAATGCCTGATTCAGTCTTCCTCAGAGTAAGGGTAGAGTTCTCCATTCTTTAAAAAAAAGAAAGAAAATAGAATAAAGAATTTATAAATATTTCTAAAGTTTTAAACAATAGAACCCTTGAGAAAGGAATTTATAGATTTGGGAAAACAACAAATAAAAATTAGAGTATACTTAGAATTTTAATTTTAAAATAATTTTCTTACATATAGAAGATTTTACGAAGGGACATATATCCTTCCCTAAACTAATATCTTTCATTTCTTTTTATTGGAGATTAAATTAGAGATAGTAGAATTATACAAAATAGAAAGAAGGACTTAGATTACCTTGAAAGAATTTCACAAATGTAACTGATGTTAAGTAACTTTAAATGAAGTAAGAATACAGCTATTCTGTCATTGAGAACAAGAAATGAATATAAATCCTCTCAAAGCATTTCTTCTGTTCTTAGAGAATGAAGTCTGTGCCCTACAGGTCCCATGACCTTCATGTGACATTCTTCATGGCATGCTCATCATTAATATTTCCACATCCTCAGAGAAGGAAAATTCAGCTCCAATTCATCAGTGTTCACATAACAGCTTTACTCTTGCATTGAGTCAAGAGGATTGCAGAGGTGGGGGAATGAAGACTCAATAAAGAGAATTAAACAAGAATGAAAATAAAGGAAGAAAGATCTATCTTCTGATACCAAACACCATGTCTGAAAACTGACACTGTAATCTTGTTTTTGCCATTTAATAGCCACATAACCTAGAGAAATTCAATTACTTTCATTGACTGTTTGTTTCTTCACTGGGAAACAGGTACAATTTGTTGCTTTATACCACATAGCTGTATTTTGATTGAGCCAGGATTAATTGAGCACCTACAACTACATGCCAAGCATAGTACTATTTATTTTCTTAGTCAATACCAAAACAATCCTCAAAAACATTAAAGGGAGAGGTATATTCATCCATTTCCTACCAATTCAACTTACCAGACTTCGCGCTAAACTAATGCTTCCCCATATTACAACTCCAGAGGCACCCAGGGCAACACTTTCACCAAATGTATTCACAAGGTCATCCTGGCAAATATGACAGAAAGAAGAGATAAAAATAAAATGAAAGCATTATGCATAGGACAATAACACCCAAGCCAAGCATGTTGACCCAACAATATTAATTTAAATATTTCTCTACTTTATTTCTATCTTTTACATAGCCATTGCGTTACTATAAAAAAGATACCATTATTGTTATCATTACTTATGTTGACAAGAGAGTATGCCTATAAAATAAAAAGACACTACGTTAATACACTGTCTATGCTATCTTATTCTCCATGCTTACTAAGAGGCCATGAGATTTCAGTAAAGACTAAACATATTCTTACTTTGCATTCATACAGTGTTGCAGAACTACCTTATGTGCACATTCTTAAATGATATTAAAAGCTGAATTACACTCAGTTCTAAAATAATATTCAATTCCACTGAACACCTTTTGTGAAAGCTATTTCATAGCCTCCATACTTGATTTACTTACCTCAGAAAGGAATTTTGAAGTTTGATCAGTATAAACCAGGCGGGTATACACAAAAATTGGAAGTGGATTTTTAGCATCTGGTACTTTGGAAACCCTAACAGCTTCCTGAACCCGATTACGTGCAAAGACCGTAGCTTGTAGAGGAGATAGTCTGGTGTTCAAATAAATGGACGGGTAAAGGGCAGTGCTTTCTTTCCATAACCAGTTGAGATCATCATTTCTTCTCTTTTCTACATCATAGCAACTTCCGTTGAAATCAGGTTTATGATAATTATGGTTATAACAATCAGGAAAAAGATAATAACCCCATAAGTGATTTGGCCGAAGTGATTTTCCCAGTTTTAAAGTCTCTTGCATGAATCTCTTTGCTGCCTTTTCAAAATCTTGTTTGGCTGTCTTGGTGGCCTCTCTGACATTAAGTTGTATATTTTGTTGCTGAACCAACTCAATTGACCAATTCCTGTAAACATCTTTAGGTTTCCAGTTTCTCGCCCAAGTGGGCCTCCATTCTTCCCAGTCAATGACAGCCAAACCCACATTGTCTGTTGGAATGTAATAAGAAATGTCTTTCTCAGCTTTGTCCAAATGCTTTTTCAAGGACCCCTTCTGGGGGATTCCTCCATTCACACCTGTGTCTGTCACTTGATCAATATAAGGATAGAGGCCAAGTCTATCAACATAAAATATTGTAACACCTTGCCCTGTGATATTTTTTCGAGGGCTTCCTATTAAAGAGAAGAGGCTCATATCTAGTGGCTCATTAAAACTCCCAAAGCAAAATTCAGTTGGGGCATTCCAGGCCCAGAGGAAAGGCATATTCGGGAAAACTGGAGGTGCTCTGAACTTCAGAGTCAAGCAACATTGAATCAGAAGGGAGATGAACAGTGTCTGGGATGCTTTATTGGACTCAACAAAGTTTCCAAAACAGATGTGCTTGAGTCTTAGCACTCTCATTGCAAAGAATTATGACTATGAAAAACACGTATTTCTTCCTATACACTTTGGTTTACCCAATATTGGATGCAAGATATGGACACCGATGAAAAAATTGAATGAAGCCACATTGATGGATAAAGAGGTATAATGATTATGTTACATTTAAATATTATTCTTGATTCATATTTCAGGAATGCTTTGAAAGTTGCATCATTTATAACTAAAAAAAGAAATACAGAATATATTATTATGTTGCATTTCATAATAAAGACTGCAAGATTTACCAAGTTCTCAACAAGATTATTTTCTCTTATCTATGATACAAATTCTATAATACTTAACATAAGTCTCTCTTCCAAAATCCCTACAAAGCTTACAGACAGGTTAACGTGGCTATTATGTTCTTTTTGTCTTCCAAGACGTAAAGAATGCTGTACCAAGCAATGCCTTAGCAAAAGCCCACTGAATAAAAATAAATTCCAAGTTGAAGCTCTCTTTCTTGTTTATTTCTTCTTGAAAGGCTACTTTAGAGTGGTCTATCAAATTTTGAAAACAACCTCTCATAAAATTATAAAATTTCATCCTTTTTTTTCTTTTTTTGAAGGGGAACAGTAAGGAAGGAGGAAAAAGTCACTTTGGCCAGAGGTAATAAGTCAAAAGTCTGCTTAATCCTATTGAACCAACCAAAACCTCCTACAAAACAAGTTGAAGTGTTCTTTGGTACAATGCTCAATTAAGTATTAGCAGTAACACAGCATTTTACTACTTTATAATTTCCACTAAAAGAATTGGTTCTAGCCTAGCTTAAGAAAATAAATATATGGATTTTGATCCTTTTATAGTGTTTGGTAAGTGAGATTGTGTTGTCATTCTGATTGTCACAAAGTGATGTGTTACAGCACACACTATCACTGTATTAGACCACAAAAGTGGTACAATAAAATGGTCTGGGTCAAGAAATTAAACTATGCATTATTCAGCATTTGGTATTTGTAAAAGTTATCTACAAGAAGACATGAAATGAGAAAATATAAAAAGCAACTTCAATACCCAATGACAGGAAATGCTTAAATTTTGTGTTTCAGTCTGAGAAAGTTTATGCAAATATCAGAAATAGTTATAAAGACAAGAAACAACAGGCAAAGATGTTCGCCTAAAATACTAAGTAAAGTAAGATACAAAAATACACACTATAAGCTGAATTATACAAAAACATGTAAGTACAAGCTTAAGAAATTCAAAAAAATATAAAATTACATTTGTATTTTCTGAGCGTCTATTATAGGTTTTTGATCTTCTGATTTTCTTTCATCCAACTATCATATACTTTCTCAAATAAAAAGTGAAAGTAAAATAAAATTTACTGCTAGAAATTAGTTTGTCAGAACAAATTTGATGATGAGTTTCTCTTCAGCGGGGAAAGAAAATAACCATAAACCACCCTGCACCTTATTCACGAGGATGCTTGTACCAGAGGTTCTTGTTTGGAAGAGGAGGTGATGATGAGGTTTTTTATAAATAAATGTTATTGTGTATCCTCATGGTATACAACACGATGTTATAGGAAGATTGGAATTTTTGATGTAAGGAGTACGGAGTTTGGGGCAGAAAAAAGCAAACAAAAGAACTCGGCCTAATTCTTAACTCTTAGTTTCCACAACAAATGCTTTATATCCATAACAAATGCTTTCTCCCTAGAGAATCATTATTAACAGATATAGAAGTCAGTTGAGTGACTGTCTCAATAATCTACTTTGTGGTTCTTCCATTTCCCATAAGTATATCATTACTTATCTCAATGGGATTAAGAACTGAATTGAGACACAGTCCTCTTATCATTAAAATTGTTACGGATGTTGAATATAAATTATTATTATAAATATCAAGGCAAAAACTCAGAAATACAGGCCAATTTTGACGTAAGCAAGACAACTTTGGTGAAAGCAAACCATAACATTACTGAAGGAGGAGGAAGGGAGAAGGCAAGAGTCTCCCAGTTTAAGTCATTCACAAGGCAACTCCCAGTCTCCATTTCTCTGCAGTCCTCAGAACAACTAAACATGATAAAGGCATTCTTACAATACTGAACAAATAGCCCCTCACTTCAGGAAGCTTCAGGATCCTGGAGGTCATGTACCTAAATTCCATAAATACTGTGGGAATCACTCTTCAATATGAAAAATAAAAAGCAAAATTCCACAGGGGCAGCAAGCACCAGGTTCACTGCCCTTGTATCCTAGTAACATGTGCTAAGGTGTGTATTCGTTCCAAGGTACTTAGTTCATAAGTTCTAGCTAAAGTTCAACCCAAAGGCTGACGTATACTGACGTATACCTCTACTTGCAAGTTACAGTGAATACAAGCTAAGAGTCTTGAACAAACTTTTAAAGAGACCAGCATGAAATCCCTCAAAGCAGAAAACCTGCACCTTTTTTTCTTTTAAAGGAAAAACATACATGTGTTTTCAGGAAAGAAAGGAACCTTTGAGCAAGATTTTTTTTCTAGAAAATTTCCTCTTAAACTATGATATTTGATAAGTAATTTGGCCAGAGATAGATATCATAAGCTTTGAAAGGACATAATATGGAGTCAATATACTCAATGAGCAGCCATTTTAATATTGCTTAGCCTTCTCTGTTTTTCTAGCAGTTCACTTTAATTTACCCTCTAATTGCTAGCCAAGCACAGACCTGGTTTCTCAGAGGTGGCTATGGATAATTGTTTTACAATCTCCTCCCCAGCTTGTTTTGTGAACAAGTTAACCTAATCAGTTCTTCATGACCTTCATGACACAGACCCCATCAACATGGCAGCAATCAAGTGACTGACCCACCCATCTGCCTGCTGTGTATCACCTGATGCCAGTACCTGTGCTTCCCTGTCCCCTTTGTGATGCTGTGGAACAGATCACCACCCAATCACCTGAACGACCTGCCCCCATCAAAAGGAAGGTTTAAAAAGCATGCCACTTCAAGCAGTCATTTGTCATTACTTTGGTAAGCTCTGGTAAGGCCATATACTTCTTTGAGCTATGTCTGCTGCCATGTTTCCTAGCTTTGGCCCCCTCCCTACCTTGGGGAAGTGAATCTCTCTCTCTCTCTCTCTCTCTCTCTCTCTCTCTCTCTCTCTCTCCCTAATTTTCTTTTTAAATAAACTATATTTTCCAATCTAACTTCTGTGCAATTCTTTGCATCTTTTGTGCAAGCACCAGATCACAAACCAGACACCCCCACCAGGCCTGACCTAACTTTTTTTTTTTTAATTTTAAAGATGGGGGTTACAATTCAGGGTTAGGTATACAAATGTTCATTATGTGGGTACCCATGTTGATGAGATATGCTCTTCCCTTCCCCGGCAGATTCCCACTACTGCCAATCCCACCTCCCCCCCACCTGCCCCAGCAGTTTCCCGCTACTGCCAATCTTTTTCTTATAGTATTATGATAATTGTTCAAGGTCTGCTTATGAGTGAGAATGTGTGATACTCAGTCCTTTGCTTCTGCGATAGATCACTCAGTATTATAGACTCTAAGTCCATTCAAGTTGCTGTGAAGTTCATAATTTTGTCCTTCTTTATGGCTACATAATATTCCATCATATACATGTATCACATTTTAAAAATCCAGTCCTCTTTCAGTGGGCAGCAAGTTTGGTTCCATGTTTTTGCTATTGTGAACAGTGCTGCAATACTGACCTAACATTTTAGAGGCCCCTCTGAGATTTTTAACCTAACGAACTTGATTCAACAAGAGATATCAACCCCATTTTAGGTGGCATTCCATCAGTCCCTTTTTCCTTCCTCTTTTCCTCAATAACTATTATTCTCATAATTATTAATCTTCCTTGGTTCCTTCTTTCTTCATCTTAACTTTCTCAGTGTCACTCCAGATATGTTTTGAATGGGCTAGAGATTCTTAAGGCTAAAAAAATTGCTTTAAAAAATTGCTCATTACAGAATTTCTTATCCTTTTTTACAAAGCCATACCTGATTTTGTCTACTAGGTAGCTTATGCAATATCAAAGGAAGAACAAAGGCAACTTACTTTTGCAGTGAAAAGTGAAAAGTTTTCCTGTAAGATGTCAGTAGTCAGAAGTGGTTCCAATCTGTTAGCTCTGCAGTATTTAACCTGTTGGGTGAGACAAGGCGGTCCTTTGCCCAGTTTGAGGAAGTCTTTTTTTTGTTGTTAATAATTTTTTGTTTTGTTTTTGAGTGAGAGTCTCACTCTGTCTCGTAGGCTGGAGTGCAGTGTCATGCTCACAGCCACCACAGCCTCATCCTGCTGGGCTCATACCTGCACCTCAGCCTTCCAAGTTGCTGGGACTACAGGTATGCAACACCATGCCCAGCATTGAGTTATTGTAGAGACGAGATTTCACCAAATTGCCCAGGCTACTCTCAAACCCCTGGATTCAGGCAGTCCTCTCACCTCCGCCTCCCAAGGTGCTAGGATTATAGGCATGAGCGACCATTGCCAGCCTTGCTAGTCTTATCTTGTGAAATGTTACTGTGTGGCCGGGCTCGGTGGCTCAGACTGTAATCCCACACTTTGGGAGGCTGAGGTGAGTGAATTGCCTGAGCCGTGGGTTCGAGACCCACCTGGGCAACTTGGCGAGACCTCATCTCTACAATAAATCAAAAAATTAGCCGGGCGTGGTAGCGCGCGCCTGTAGTTCCAGCTACTTGGAAAGGCTGAGGCGGAAGGATCACCGGAGCCCAGCAGGTCAAGGC
>CAUYQG010072588.1:0-10082 GCA_963574415.1 Tarsius wallacei | reverse complement strand
CCTCGACCTGCTGGGCTCCGGCGATCCTTCCGCCTCAGCCTTCCAAGTAGCTGGAACTACAGGCGCGTGCTACCACGCCCGGCTGATTTTTTGATTTATTGTAGAGATGAGGTCTCGCTTGCCCAGGCGGGTCTCGAACCCAGGGGCTCAGGCAATCCACTCACCTCAGCCTCCCAAAGGTGCTGGATTACAGGCTGAGCCACCGAGCCCGGCCGGAATGAATGACTATTAGAAGGAAAGATTGAGAGAGCACCTCATTGGGTCACTGCTTCAGACCTCAATGCACTCATCTGTGAAAGAGTTACCTGGGGAATGGTGGTTCAGATTTGCAGTCCTCACCAAGGCTGTCCCCCAAAGGATCCTAAGGGAATGTGGGGAGTCCAGTTTCACTTAGAATGAAGAACTCAACTTCTCTGGGTATTTAGTCTTTGCCGGGGGTGAGGGTGGGGTGGGGGTGGCACCTTCTCTGTTAGGAATCAACCCCTGGATAGAAGGTCCCTTGAGGCCCTTTCGTTGGTACATTTAATTGTTTTGTTCTGTTGATTCTTTTCTGTTGTCAGAAAAGGTGGGGCCCCAATACCAGGACATACTAGGCCTCTCCAAAGATGCTCCCTGGATTACACGGGCTGACCCCATTCGCCTCAGCAGTGAAATGCAAATTCCCGGGATATTTTGCATTTTGTCTAATTTGTTCTCGCCACAGCTGACTCTGTGCTGTCTTTGGGTTAAGAGCTGACTTCCAGCTGTCTACAAAACTCAACAGCTCAGAGGCCATGGCACTCATTTCTCACTTTTTTAATGATTATTTTTATACTTGAACAGCTGGAAAAGAAGGCTGTGCTCATTTCTGTCTCTCCTGCAGACCTAGTAAGTAACCGATGCTCGGAGAGTCCCCCGTCCGTGTTTTGTGTGCTTTCTTTTTCCTCCCGTTGGAATAAAATTGAGTTCAGCTGAGTAGTGTCCTCCCACCCCCAGACACAATTTTGACCTTTCGAAATATAATTGGGTGTGTACAAATTTTCAGATTAATGAGCTAGCTGTTTCTCTGGAAAGGTTTTAGAGCCCAGAAGTTCCAGGCAAATGCTAAGACCTTATAGTTCGCGGACGTGGACAGCCTATTCCCAAGAGCCTACAGCACCATGGGATGGAGAGTGAGGAACTGGGGGAGTGAGTCTCCTTTTTTGAGCACTGCACTGGGTGCTTTACTCCTGTCAGTCCAAAAGCAGGGTGCTGATGACTCTTCTGTCACAGCTGAAGAACTGAAGCTCAGGGACGCACGTCGCCCTGCTTACCCCTGTGCTGGTGATTGGCGAGTAGCCTTTTCTTAGGACATCCTTCCTCCTTGGCCTCACCCTCCAGACCATCACCTCCCAAGTAGCAATCCAGATCTACGGAGAGAGGGGCTATCTTTGGATTGCCGAAGGCTCTGGGATGTTGAGAGAAGTATACACTTGGGAATGATGTAGAGACATCCCCTGAGAATGAGCTGGAAGAAGCCCCACATCGAATTAGAGGAGGATGGATCCATCATGGGAGACAATGGCCCCAGCCCGCCTTCAGTTTCAGCTCCCGACAGTCCCTGCGTCCGGTGACACAGTCTAGGTTTACCCAGAGGCTGTGGTTCTCTTTCCCCTCAACCCTTTTCTCCATCTTGACTTTGCTCGTGCTGTTTCCTCACCCTGGAAGGGCCTCCTGGATCCTGGGCTACATCCAACCGGCACCTCTTCATCTCGTAGCAGGTGCTGTTGATGCCTGCCCCCGGTCTGCCTTGGCCACTTCCAAGTTCACCTGCAGCAGCCGTGAGCAGCCACTGCAGGTCACAGGTCCTAACTCCACCTCCTCATACCTCTGCTTCTCTGCCCCCAGATCTTCCTTTGGCAGAAGTCTGCTCAGCACTGGGTAGGGCAGGTGGAAAATGCCAGAGGTTTGGCAACCCGCCTCCAAGGACAATCCTCAGCCCATAAGAGAAGGACACATGTGAATAAATGCCCCAGCATCCTGGCCGCTCGATTGCTACCTGCTGCCTACAGGGTCACCTGCCCACTGATGCTCCTGTATTGGCTTTTGTTTGCTCTGATTCACCGTCCCGTCACTCACTTTTGCTTCCTGGGGTCACCTTCCAAGTAAGCTACCTGTGCCCAAGTCCTTATCTCAGGGTCCATTTGGGGAATGGAGGGGGCTCCGACCATAATAAATAATAAAACAGTGTATCTCTCAAAACTGCTGGAGGAGTAGATTGTAAATGTTTTCACCACAAAATGTGGAGGTGATGATAGATTTGTTAATCAGTGTGATCTAATCATTCCCCGGTGTAAACATATACCAAAACATCACATTATACTTTATAAATATACTTAAGTATTTGTCAAGAAAAAATAGCATTTTTAAAAGGACACTTAGTAAGGCTCACCCATTCCTCAAAGGCCTAGGTGGGAGCTGGTGAGAATCTCCCCCTCAGGGTGTCCACCGCACCCCATGACTTCCCCTGTCCCAGCACAGAGCATGATGGGTTAAAACGGTCTATCGACCTCTCTGTCTCCATCTCCCCAACCAGGCTGTGGCTTTCTGGAGGGCAGGAGCTCTGTCTTGTTATCTTTAGACCCCCCAAGTACCTAGCAGATTGGAGATAGTAAGTATTTGCTTTCAACTCAGCCCTTCACTGTGCGGCTCCATTTGGAAATTTGCCTATAGTGCCTCTGACCTTGTTAATCTCCCCGAAGACAAGAGGTGGGGTGGGCCGGGTGTCACCTGGGGCTTCTGCCACAAAGGACGAGTCCTGAAATGTTATAACTATGGTCCTTTGGGATCTGACAATTAAGTTTGAGAACTTGTCACGGTGCGCTTATATTGACAGCACTCTACAAACAACTCGGTAAGGTTTCATAACCTGGGTGTATCAGTGTCTCTCAGCTGTGCTCATGCTGACATGCGGTAGTGTTTTGCTGAGTGATGTTTGTTATTGTAGTTGCATGTTTTTGTGAGCCATTGCGAGAATGTTGGAATTAAATTAGAGCAGTGGACAAACATTAAATTTCTTGTTACACTTGGCAAGAGTTAAAGTGAAATCAGGGACATGTTAGTTCACGTTTATGGGGATAATGCCATGAAGAAAACAGCAGTGTACAAATGGATTAAATGTTTTTCTGAGGGAAGAGAAAGTGTCACTGATGAAGACAGGTCGGGATGACCAATAATAAGCAGAACTGATTAAAACATTGCAAAAAATTGGTCGAATTGTGCATCAAGATAATCAGCTGACTGTGAGAAGCATAGCAGATCAAATGAACATCAAAGAGAAACAGGAAACTCTTAACTGAAAATCTTGGCATGAGAAAGGTGTGTGCAAAAATAGTCCTGAAGGAGTTTTTGCATCACAGCGATTCATTGGCTCACACAGCACTGTCTGTGAGAGAGTTTTCAGCCAGTAAACAAATACCTATTTTGGGACACCCTTTTCACTCACCTGATCTGGCCCCCAGTGACTTTTCTCTTTACCTGAAGATAAAGAAAATATTGAAAGGAAGACATTTTGATGACATTCAGAACATCAAGGGTAGTATGACGACAGCTCTGATGGCCATTCCAGTAAAAGAGTTCCAAAATTGCTTTGATGGGTGGACTAGGCACTGGTGTCAGTGCATAACTTCCCAAGGGGAGTACTTCAAAAGTGACCATAGTGATATTCAGCAATGAGGTATGGAGCACTTTTTCCAGGATGAGTTCATGAACTTAATTGTAAGACCTCGTAGTCATAGTGTGACTTATGTCATGAGCAGGTGCGTGTCAATTTCTTACATTGTGTAAGGACTCTAATGTAGCTCAAATTTTAATGGTCTTTTCTGTCCCCGGGGCTTTTTCTGTGTATAGATGATGCTTTGGAGGTGGGCTTAAGATGCCATTTTTTTTTTGGAGTCAGAATCTCACTCTGTCGCCCAGGCTGGGACATAGTGGCATGCTCATAGCCACTGTGGCTCAGACTATCCTTTCACCTCAGCCTTCCAAATAGCTGGAACCACAGGCATGCATCACCATGCCCGGCTAATTTTTTTGATTTACTGTAGCGACAAAGTCTCATCATATTGCTTAGACTGGTCTCGAACCCATGGGCTCATACAATCCTCTCATCTCTGCCTCTCAAAGTACTGGGGTTACAGGCATGAGCCGCCTAAAACAATCTTGATCATAGCCAGGCATTTTTAGTATGTTTACAGAATTGCTCATGCCTATAATCCCAGCACTTTGAGAGGCCGAGGCCAGAGGATAACCTTGAGCTCAGGAGTTCGAGACCAGATTGGGCAACATAGTGAGACTTCATATATATAAGCGCACACACACACACACACACACACACACACACAGATTCTGTGCCCTATGGTCTGGAACCAATACCTGCCAAGTGAGTCCTCACACTCTGGCCTGGAAGAAACAGGTAAGAATGCCACCACAACAAAGCAATAGGACATCTATTTTAATTGTACAATCCAATGATTTTTTTTTTAGTGTATTCACAGAATCACACGACCATTACTGCAATGTAACCATGGTCATAGATACTTAATGTGTATCCAGGCTCAAGGTCAATTGTATTTAACAAATAGGTTTTTAAAGGTGTAATTTACATACCATAAAATTCATCTATCTTAAATGTACAATCCTGTGATTTTTTTTTTTTTTAGTATGTTTACAGAATTGCATAACCATTACTACAGGGCAGAGCAGAGCAGAGGGCTCCCTGTCCCCACTGAACGGTGCTTCTGAGCTCCTGTGACCCATGCAAACATGAACAAAACAACAAACTCAATAATCCCGTTAAGTCGGCCTCAGTTCCCAGCTCCCCAACTACCTGTGTCCACACACATTTCCTCTCAGAGAAAGAAAAGTAAAAACTGCCTGTCAACTAGATGAGGGAAAAATGAGTGTAGGTTTTAGATTGAGCCAATCCAGACACCACCATATTCCCAGACTCTCCAGCAAAGCCCTGTGAGAGTATTTGTTGGAAACCTATTTCTCATCCTACTTATGGGCCCCTAGTCCCCCACTGGGAATCTGACAAGAGCTGCAGCTTCACCTTGGGAGAAGGCAAGGCACACACACCCAGCAATCAGATGCAACCTCAGGGACACCTGGATCCCTTGGAACCCAGTGGGGCACTGGGATCACCCCCTGGATGAAGCCACCTCCCAGTCACATAGGTGAGCTGCAGCTCCAGGAGGGAGGGGCCTGCCCATGTCGCCCGTGAGTCATGGAGAGGCCAAGACACAAAGCCAGGAGACCTGGTTCCTATCCCCATGTTCTTCCTCCATCAGAGAGAAGATGTCAGGTATATTCACAACACCATGGTCATAGGTAGTTAATGTGTGTTACATACTGTAAGATCCATCCATTTTGCGTGCACGATCCAATGATTTATTTTTTTTTTAGTATATTTACAGAATTGTGTAACCATTACTGCAAGGTAATTTTAAGCCATTTCCATCACCCTTAAAAGAAACGTCATGCCCTACTAATGGTCACTCCCCATTCTTACCAACGCCCTAGGTCAACACAAATTTACTTTCTGTCTCTGTAGATTTGCCTATCACAGACGTTTTAGAGGAATGGAATCATACAATATGTGGTCTTTTGTGCTTGGCTTCTGCCACTTAGCATAACGACTTTCAGGGTTAGGGAAAGGATCTCACTCTGTCGGCCGGGCTGTAGTGCAGTGGGACAATCATTGCTCACACTGCAGTCTCACCCTTCTGGGCTCAAGGAATTTTCCCACCTCAGCCTCCTGAGTAGCTAGGACTATAGGCATGCACCAGGCTAACTAATTTTTTTTTTTTTTTTTTTTTTGTAGCGATGGGGACTCACTGTGTTGCCCAGCCTGGTCTCAAACTCCTGGCCCCAAGAGATCTTCCTGAGATCTCCCAAAGTGCAGAGATTACAGGCTTAAGCCACTGTGTCTGGCCATCCATCTTGTAAGGTACAATAGTACTTGGTTCCGTTTTGTGGCTGAATTGTATTTCCCGGGCCAGTGGCTGAAGGTGGTGTGTGTGTGTGTGTGTGTGTGTGTGTGTGGGTGTGTGTGTGGGTGTGTGTGTAGAAGGCACAGGAGTGGGGTCTCATGGGGCAGGCTGGCAGGCTGCTACAAGACAAGTTATTATGGGCTCTACTTATTTTTAAGGCTTAGGTGACCCACATGCAGGGGCTCCCGGGGATGATGTCCTGTGACTCTTACAGAAGCAAGGGCTGGCCAGAGCTTCATTTTTTTTTTTCTTCTTATCATTCCTTGGCACATTGCCTCAGAAACAATAGGGATTTTCAGTTACTCAAGCTGTAGGACTTTGGAAACTCCCACCCCCACAAAGCTGAACTTTTGTGCTGGACCCACCGGAATTCAAAAGCTTGGATATCCTTATTCTCATTCCAGACTTGAGGAAAGATGGCTTCATAATGCTCTGTCCTGTGATGAAGGGTGTGGGGTGGAGGTAATAGGGTGGTCTGCCAGGTGCTGCCTTGTGAAGCACCTACCAAGGTCAAACGTGCCCCATGGGTGGCCTTCTGGGAGTGGAAATGGTGATCAGACCCAAGGCCAGCTCCAAACTCTGTGGGGAGCAGAGCACAAACTGGAGCATGGACACTTCCCAGAGGAACGCCCATATCAAAGAAACATGGGAAGCACCATGACCAGGGTCCTTCTCAATCACCTTTAGGTTCCGAAAGGCTGTCACGTGAGAGAAAGGATCTGGACTCATCCGTGAGGTTCCAGAGGGCTGGGCAAGAACAAGAGCACCTGAATCATGGTTTGTGGACAGCAGGAGGGGTCCTGGAGTGGGGTGACCACTGGAAAAGGGACTTTGAGCTGGTGAGAAAGCCGGTTCCAACTGGCAATTCAACTGATCCATGGATAATGAAAATGTGACACACATACACACAGGCACACACACACCATGGAATACTATTCAGCCATAAAAAAGTGGCTCAGCCACGGCCATCCCGTGCTTTAGGAGGCCGAGGTGAGTGAATTGCCTGAGCCCGCGGGTTCGAGACCCGCCTGGGCAACTTGGCGAGACCTCATCTCTACAATAAATCAAAAATTAGCCGGGTGTGGTAGCGCGTGCCTGTAGTTCCAGCTACTTGGAAGGCCGAGGCGGAAGGATCGCCGGAGCCCAGCAGGTCGAGGCTGCGGTGGCCGGGAGCGGCCACTGCACTCCAGTCTGGGCGACAGAGTGAGACTCCAACTCAAAAAAAAAAGTAATGAAGTAATGTCTTTTGCAGCAACTTGGATGGAATTGGGGTCCATCATCCTGAGTGAAGTAACACAGGAATGGAAAACCAAATACAGCATGTTCTCACTTATAAGTGGGAGCTAAGCCAAGGATCTGCAAAGGCATATAGAGTGGTATGCTGGACACTGGAGGCTCAGAAGGGGGATGAAACATCACCTGTCAGGCACAGTGTTACACTACTGGGGGTGAGGGGTTCATTTAAAGCCCAGACTTTTTCACCACCATGCAATGCATTCATATAACGAAAAAAAAAATGTGGGCTTCTAAAGCTATTGAAATACATTTTTTGTTTTTTCTTTTTTTAAAAAGGAATTTAGGTATAACCCTGGTCAAAGTGGGAAAACTCAGCTTAGGCCAGGGAGGAGGAGGCTTCTGTCCATGTCCTAGGCTCCCTTCTGCTGTGTGGACACTAACCTGAAGATGCCAGGGTCTTGCCTGCCCTTGGTCGAGACCGGCTCAGGAAGTGGGCATGACTGATCCATCTTGGGTGGAGCTCCTGGATCTAACACCGCACAAGCTGAGGGAAGTGAGGGTTAATTTCCTTTTTGTCACCGCAAGCATTTTCCCGTTTTCCTAAGCTCTGGGTTTTGGGGTTAAATGACTGGGGTTAAGGAATAAGAAAGCAGTAAATCCATGAGTCATCCCAGGTCTTCCTGCTGGCCTATCTCTATTAGTCCCCATTAAATCCCCCTTAATATTTCCAGCCTTATTGAGGCAGTTTAATGGCTCCTGTATTTAAGAGGGACAGTGAACTTGCCTGGCTATCATTCTTCTGAAATCCTTTATGAATAGCAACAATATCCCTGTGATGACTTTCCATCCCCTTTTAGTAAGGATGAGATTGCCATGGGTGATCTGGAATGAGCTGGTCTGGGCTTCTCAGGGCTATAGGTCTTCTGGCAGCTGCCTGCTCCATCTCTTGGCTTTCTACTAGCTTCAATTCCCTTTCTCCACAGTCCATCCCTTAACCCCCTTTGGGCTAGTAACCCGGATAGACAGATCCAAGGCTTACAGAACTGTTGTCACTCAGGGGTTCTTGGAGCTCCCTTCCCCCCTCCCCTACAGAGTACAGAAATCCCCCAAACTAGCAGAAGAGGATAGACCAGTGGACGGTCCAATCTTGCCTCCCAGGATGGGTCTCCAGGTTTTAGCGGCAAATGGTACCTCCGGGAAACTCCTCTTAACCTTGAGCAAAATGAAGCGCAAACATGGTTTCGGAGGTGAACAGAGCTGGGTTGAATCTACGTTGCATCACATTAAGCAGATTATTTGATTTCTCTGTGTTTCTGTTTTATCCTCGGTAAAGTGCACACAATATTGCTGACCACACATGGTATGGAGGCTTCGCTGTGATAATAGATGGCCCTGCTGAGCTTGGAGCAGGTGCTTGACAAGCTGTAATTATATTTATAAGCAATAGTAATACCCTGTCGATACCAAAGACAGGCTTCTTCAAGATCTGTTCCAAAACGCTTCACACTTGCCTTTACAAGAAAGGCTAGAAAGCGCGAACGAAAACAAAGCCAAAGAAAATTGACTTGTATCCAGTTTCCTTTTTCTCTTTTAACATAGATGACTTTATTTTTTAATTTTTTAAAAATTTTACATTCAGGGGGTGCACATGCATGTTCATTACATGGACATAGTGTGTGGTGGTGGCGATTGGGTCTCAGGTGGTCCATTCCCCAGATAGTGAACACTGTACCCCATAGGTAGTTTCTGAGTCCCAGGCCCCTCTCCCTCCCTCCTTATTGGTGTCTCCAGTGCCTATTATTTTCATCCTTGTGACCATTTACCTCCCACATATGAGTGAGGACACGCGGTACTGTTTCTGAGTCAGTTCACTTAGGAGACAGGCACCCAGGTTTCTGCATGTGACTCAGCCTCTGCTAGGGACTTGGGTCAGCAGTGAGGAAGAGGGGACTGCAGCCCTTGGCAGGGCTATTGGAGCTTTTGGGTGGGGGTGGTGTCTGGGTCCAGGGGTTGACCTGATGGAGTATGTAGCACCAGTTCCTTAACATCACTGGAGCTAAGGGGTGCCCCAGGGCGCAGTTGAGGGGGTGCCTCTCTTGGGGTTGGAGTGACGGTTGGGTATCTCTCCTGCCCACCTTGTTCCTGGACATGTAAGCAAAATTTAAGTCTGGCTTCCTGGCCCCTCCAGAGATGTTGCAAGCTAAGTCTCTGATACATTTTTTATTTCTAAATTAGCTCGAGCCAATTTTTTTGGATCTGTAGACTAAAACCACGACCAATGCAATTGTGTATAACAACCCCTCTGATTGCAACTACTTTCTGAAATGCTATTTGGAGAAGCACAGTCTACCTCTGTGTACACACAGCCAGCAATGAGAGGATCTCAACTGCTCATTAATCAGGACACTGTATTTTACAGAAAGGGAAACTGAGGGCCAGTATGGAACAGGAGCGCCCCTGGAACCTCACAGTCATTGTCTAAAGTATTGAGTGTTCTTATTGGGCCAGGCAGTGTCCTCAGTCCTACAGCTATACCTCTTATAATCTCTGCAAGAGGCCTGAGGGTTAGACTTCATCATGTCTTTATGAGAGGGAAGTAAATCTCAGAGGGCTTATGAAACTTTCCCAAAAAGTCCATCCAGGTTGCTGCAAAATTCATAATTTTGTTCTTTTTTATGGCTGTGTAGTATTCCATTGTGTATATGTACCACATTTTTTAAATCCAGTCCTCTTTTGATGGACAGCATGGTTGATTCCAGGTTCTTGCTATTGTGAACAATGCTGTGATAAACATATGTGTGCAGGTATCTTTTTTATAGAGTGATTTGAGTTCTTCAG
>CAUYQG010072583.1:0-27248 GCA_963574415.1 Tarsius wallacei | reverse complement strand
GATGAGGGAAAGCACCATGTCATATGCACCCTCTGATTAGTTTTATTTTCTACATCAACAGTACCTCATGCACAGTCGGTATTTTTGTGTGTTGTGTTGTTTGTATCGCGGGTGCCCTGGGGTTTGTGGGTGGGGGGGCGGGGGGGGGCCACTGCACACCTGTGTGGGGTAACGTTTTACACTCAAAAAAAAAAAAAAAAAAAAAAAAAAAAAAAAAAAAAAAAGTATTACACAATAATATGCATGCACCTAATAATATAGACTTATTGTACATAAAATAAAAACACAGATTTTTAAAAAATAGACAAACCTACAATTTTGATTGAATTATTTTGTCTTCCTTCTCTTAGTATTGTTTGAAAAATTGCACAGATAATCAGTAAGAAAATCTGAACAAGGCTTTCAAATAAAATGACCTAATTGACATTTATTTACAAAGCTTTCAATCCAATAATAGTGGGATACACATTATCTTCTTATGCACATAGAACATTAGCTAAGATAGCTTATATCCTAGTCCATAAAACAAGTTTCAAAAACTTTAAAAGAATATAAATAATTAGGCACATATTGTTCAGAATAAAGTTAAATTAAAAGAAATGATATAAAAATATCTTTAAAATACTCAAATACTTAAAAACTGAAGAAAATACTTCCAAATAGCTTATATATCAAAGAAAAACTTATGAGAGAAATTAAAAAATACTTTGAATTTCATTATATTAAAAATGAGACGCTAAAATTTGTGAATGAAAACCAAAAATTGCTAACAGAGAAATTTGCACCTTTAAATTGTTATAGTTTAAAAAAATGATCTAAAACTCTTGGTCTAAATTTTCACCTCAAGAGGTTAGAATAAGAACAAATTAAATTCACAGTGAAAAGAAGGAAAATAAAAGTAACATTAGAAATCAATGAAATAAAAAACAAGCAAAAAGTAAACATCAGTGAAACTCAACAGCATTTTAATTTTAAGTCAGTCTCATTCTGTTGCCCAGGTTGGAGTACAGTGGCATGATCAGGGTCACTACAACCTTGACTTGCTGCATTCAGGTGATCCTTCTACCTCACACTCTCAAGTTAGGACTACAGATGCATGTCACCATACCTGGCTATTTTATTGATTGACTGATTGATTGTAGAGACAAGAGCTCACCATGTTGCCCAGGCTGGTTTTGAACTCCTAGGCTCAAGTAGTCCTTTGGCCTCTGCCTTCCAAAGTACTGGGATTACTGGTGTGAACCACCATGTCAGGCCCTCTACAGCATTTTTTAAAAATGATTACTAAAACTAATACAAGTCTAGTTAGACTAATTTTTTAAAAGTAGAAAAAATTCTACAAAATACCACTAAGAAGATTGAAAAATAGAACATGATTACAGAGCCTACAGATATTGAAATAGCATGTGATTATTATGTTGAAATGTTTATTGATTTGATAACTTAGATTAAATTGACAACATTTTTGAAACAAATTAGTAAAGTTGGTGGATTGAATTGAATGAACAAAATTGCAGAAGAAATATAAAACTTGCATTACAATGTATGGATTAAATTATATGTAATTGTACTTTAAAATATTGTCTCTGTCTCTCTCACACACACATGCACACATAAATAAGTAGATAAATAAACACAGAATCTTCAGGACCAAGTTCCTTAACTAGTGAAGTCTATTGATTATTTAATAATCACATGTTACAAATATTATACAAATATTTTTGAATATACAGGAATAAGGAATATTTCCAAATATAGACAAATATAGAAAAAAATACTAATGGCCCTTATTAACACTGGTAAACTTTCATAATTATTAGAAAATCCAGCTAGCATTATATACAAGAAAAATACATCAAGACCAAGTCTTATCCCAGGAATATAAGGTTATTCTGATATTTTAAAATCCATCAGTCTAATACACTACAGAATGAATAAATTTACATTTAACACTGTACCGGAGGCCCTAGTCAGTAAAACTAAAAAGCAAAAAAAAAGAGAGATACCAATATACTAAAAAAATTACCTTTATTTTCAGATAATATGATTCTGTACATGGAAAATCATAAAATTTATAAAGAAATTAGAAGTAAAAAGCTAATAAGTAAAATTAACAATGTCAAATAACAAAAGATCAGTAAATACAAATTCATTTCCAAGCAAAATTGTTTCAGAAATAAAAGAAATTTTAAAACCATTATGAAAGTATCAAGAAACATAAAATACTTAAATATAAATTTTTAAAAATATGTGCAAGTTTTATTTAGAGAAAACCACAAGTTATTACTGAAAAATATGAAAGAAATCTTAAACAGTTAAAGTTATACTCCATGTTTAAACAGAGGAAGACTCAAAATTTTTAAGGTATCAATTCTCCATTAGTTGACTTACATACATAATGAAATCTCAGTCACATTCTCATCAGAATTTTATATAGGAACTGACAAATTGATTCTTAAATTTTATACACCAACCCTAACAATCTAGTCTAGTTAAACTAATCTTGAAAAAAAAGAATATATGTGAAAGATTTACAATTATATAAAGAAGGATTTGATAGACAGGACACACAATGCACTAGCCACAAAAGAAAAAAAATGATTAATAGTACTTCTTCAGAATTAAACCTCTGTTTATAAAAAGACACCATTAAGAAAATAAAAAAGCAAGACTTACAGTTGGAGAAAATAGTCTCAATGCATGTGTTTGTCAAAAAAATTGTATCCTTAATAGCTTAAAAAAATTATACCTCAATAATAAGAAAACAAATAACTTCATAAAAAGTAATGGACAAAATATTTAAATAAATTATAAAAGAAGATAAATGAATATTTGAAACATTTGAAAAGGTGGTTAATATTATAGGTTATTAGGGAAGTGTAAATTAAAACCACAATGTAGTGCTACTAAACATGTACTAGGATGGCTACAACCTAAAACACTAAGTATACCAATTGTCAATTAAGATGTAGCATAAGCAGCACTCTCATAATTAGCTGATGGGAGTGAATAAAGAACAATCACTGTTGAAAATAGTATGTTATTTTTAATAATTTTAAATAGGCTGTTACTATACAAATCCAAGCTTTTTCTCTAAGAACTATTTGTCTCAGAGGGAATGAAAACATATCTTCACAGAAAGACCTTGTATACAAAGGCTTGTTAATCTATTCATAATAACCCCAAATTGGAAATTGCCTGAATACTTATCCATCAGTAGATGATATAGTCATATAATGGAATAAAAAGAACAGAACAATTTAAAAAGAAGAATGTGAGAACATGAAGAATCTCAAAAATATTTAGGTCAGTGCAAAAATTCAGACCTCAAAGAATACACACTGTATTACTCTTATTTTACAAAGTACTCACAAGGAATCTATTATGAGAAAAGTAGAGTGGTTAACTGGAATGTGAGTTGGACAGGACTCACTGAAACTAATGAGGAAATTTTGGGGAGTTATGAAAATGTTCCATGTCTTAATTGGGGTAGTAGTTACATGGGTGCATATATAGTTCAAAACTCAACCAAACCGTTCACTTAAAAAACGGCTGCATTTTATAGTAGGCAAATTGCACCTTGGTAAAGTGAATAAGAAAACACAGCAGTCATTTTTTCATCCAAGACAAAAATGGAACAGATCATCTTTCAAGCAAGTTACCTTTCCATTACAGATAATTTCATGATGCCTCAGAGAGGTATGGGTATCTCTGCCTCTCAAGTCGAATAATATACAGTATGCTCTATTCACTTACTAAAATCTTGCTTTGCCTTTTTATATTATCTATTGATTTGATACTAACCCTCATAGAAATTTGTTATATGAATATTTTGCATGATATGTTAAAACAAAGGGCCATGGTCCGAGGTCTACTAACCTCTCAATTTTAGCAAAAGTATTCTTGCATTGGGCATGAGCTTCTGAGAAAGATAAATATTTGGTATGTTACTTTTTCCATTGCTGACATAACAAATTGCCACCAATTTAGCTGCTTAAAAGAAGACAACTTTATTATCTGTCAGTTCCATAGATTAGAAGTCCAGGTGCAGCATAGCTCAACAGGTCTCTCTGCTTGGAATCTCATAAGGCAGAAATCAAGGTGACTGCAGAGCTACATTCCTTTCTGGAGGCTTGAGGAAAGAATCCATTTCCAGGCTCATTTAGGTTGTTGGCAGAATTTATTTCTATGCAATTGTTAAACTAAGAACACCATTTTCTGTTGGCTTTAAGCTGGGATTCCTCTCAGTTTATAGAAAAGCTGGGTTGGTCCCCAGTTTGTGCATTGTCTCAAAGTCAGCAGTGGCAAGTTGTTTCCTCCTCATGCTTCAATTTGCACTGACCTCACCTTCTGCCTCATCTCTCTTCCATAGCCTCTGACAAACTCTTCTGACTTCTGCTTCTAATGGCTCAAAGGAATATGCAGTACATGTCTAGATAATCCAGGACAATCTCACTATTTTGATTAGGTGATTAGTAACCTTAATTTCATCTATAAATTACTTCATGGCAATATGTAAATTAGGGCTATGTTGAATAATCAGGAGTGCCTCAACTATAGAGTTTTGCCTACCCCATGGGTTCATAATTCTTTAAATTAATTTCTTCATTCTACTTTTTCTTTGATCAGTACTCAACAACATTGCCAAAGTTATTTTTCCTCACTGTTACTGTTGATACTTGGATCTCAATTTTGTTTCTGTTTATTTAGTAGACAATAAATTGCTGATACAGTACATAAAATTCCTGCATGTGAGTTCATAGTCTAAAACCACAGGTCAGTGTATAGGGAACAGAAATAGTGTATATTATTCTGTCAGTCTTGACCACTCTCCCCTTCCACAGGTTAACACCTGTACCCATCTTCTCTATGTCATAAAATTAATTCTGTTTGTGAGAAAAAGAAATCAATAACTAAATGTTTATGTTTAAATAAATTTAATGTTATGGGGACTGTAGTCATGGAAAAAATTAAATGTATTGTTCTATCTTAAGATTGTCTATGATTTTTACCACCTCTTCTCCCCATCTGTTTTTATTTATTTATACAAAAATTATTATTCCAGAGGATGTGAAAAAAGCCAGGTTTAAAGTTATTAAGATAAAAGTTTACCAAGTATTATTTGAGCACCACACACATGCCAAAGGGTAATTTTCTATCTGGAAATAGTGACTCAACTGGATTGAGGTGGGTCAGAACTATTATGACAGGTCTTTCCCCATAACACCTAGACGTCAAAAGCACCTGACCGAATTCAACAATGACGATCTCAAAGAAGTGTCTTATTTTTTTATGTCCCTGTAAGTCTTACCAATATTAACATTCAAAGTACATAGACAAAGAAAGAGAAAAATTAAAGACAAATTCATGAAAAGAAGAAATAATTGTCACTCTACTAGGGCATCTCAGTACAAATTAGTCTTCAACATTCCTAATTCAATTTATTTACTATTTTTTTTTTATTTTAAAAATGTGGGGTACAACTCAAGGTTAAGTATACAAATGGTCATTATGCAGGCATCCTTGTTGATTAGGTGTGTCCTCACCTGCAGGCAGTTTACCACTACTGCCAACCCCTTTCTTATAGTATTATGATAATTGTTTAAGGTCTGTTTATGAGTGAGAACATGTGGTACTCAGTTCTTTGTTTCTGTGATACATCACTGAGTACTATAGGCTCTAAATCCATCTAAGTTGCTGCACAGTTCAAAATTTTTTTCTTCTTTAAGGCTGCATAATATTATCATGTGTATATGTACCACATTTTTAAAATCCAGTTCTCTTTCAATGGACAGCACGGTTGGTTCCATGTTTTTGCTATTGTGAATAATGCTACAACAAACATGTGTGTGCAGGAATCTTTTTCATAGAGTGATCTGAGTTACTCTGAGTATATTCCCGGAAGGGGAATTGCAGGGTCATTTTGGAAGGTCAATTTTTAGATCTTTTACGGATCACCAAACTGTTTCCCACTAGTTTACACTCCCAATAACAGTGCAGAAGTGTTCCCTTTTCCCCACATCCTCTCCAACATCTGTTGTTTTTTGAGTTATCGATGATGGCCATCCTGACTGGAGTTAGGTGGTATCTCAGTGTAGTTTTAATTTGCATTTTTTTGATGATTAGTGAGACTGAGCATTTTGTCATGTATCTGTTGTCTGCTTCTATGCCTTCTTTCGAGAAGCGTCTATTCATATCTTTTTGCCCACTTTGTAATAGGGCTTTTTCTCTCTCTCTCTCTTCATCATGTTTGAGTTCCTTGTACATCATGGATGTTAGGCCTTTTTCAGATATACAGTTGGCAAATATTTTTTTCCAGTCTGTTGGCTGTCTCCCTGCTCTCTTGATGGTTTCCTTGGCTTTGCAGAAGCTTTTCAGTTTGATGAGATCCCACTAGCCTATCTTATCTCTTATGGCTTGGGCATTTGTAATTTTGATCAGGAATTGATTGCCAGTTCCAGTTTCCATAAGGGTGTCTCCTGAATTTTCTAAGGTTCTTATAGTTTGAGGTTTTACATTTAGGTCTTTGTTCCATTTAGAGCTGATTTTTGTGTATGGTTTTAGGTAGGGGTCTTGTTTTAAGCTTTTGCATGTGGTCAGCCAGTTTTTCCAGTGCCATTATTGAATAGGTTCTCCTCTCCCAAGTGGTAGGTGGTGGAGACTTTGCTGATGATGAGTATGTTGAGAAATTGAGGTATTGCTTTTGGAATCTCTATCCTGTTCCATTGTTCTATACGCCTGTTCTTGTGCCAATACCAGGCTGTTTTGATTCTTGTAGCCTTATAATAAATTAAAATCTGGAAGTGTGGTACCTCTTGCTTTGTTTCTTTTGCTGAAGATTGTTTGGGTTATTATCCTAATGGTAAAAATGTTGCTTTTTATATTGATTTTGTACTGTTTCTCCTTTACTACCCTGATGAGAATACTCAGAGTGTAACATGTTCAAGATCATATCAATTATAGCATACTCCATAAAAGTTTTCATAATTGATATTGTTGAAACAGCTTTAATGGTTTCATCAAACTACTAGATAGACACATGAAAAGCAAAAAGCAAAACCAGGTAAGATAGTGATGGCATAGGCGGGACCCTGAGATTCTCCAAAAGTGAGTTCACAAAAAGACTCTTACTTTCCTTCCCCCACCCCCCTGCCCATTGCCAGCCGCACTGGTCAGAGGCCTGGAGACCCTCGGACCCACGCAAGGCCAGCTATTGAGGCCTTTTGGCTGCTACTGCTCCACTATAGGCAGCCCCGGGCCCCAGCCGTGTGGAGATCCCGGCTCCTTCCCCAGCTACAACGTCTCACCTGGTGGCCCTTGGACACCGCCTTATGGAAATCTGGGTTCCCTTGCTGACTACACTGATCCTCCTGGCACTCAGCCACTGCCAGCTCTCTCCCTGACTGGGCGCCCAATCCAGAAAGCCAGTGCTGGCTCCTCAGAGTTCCAGCTCCCCTGCCCTGGGTTCTGGGCCCCTGCCCAGCCCTATTTCAAGCCGCCATCACCCAGGGAGGCTCTAGATGCCTGCCTCTCAGAGATAACAGCCCCATTCCTGGCTGAAGTGCCCTGAGCGGTCCAAAGCTACTGTCACCACTCACCACTCGCCCTTTGGAGCTCCTGTCCCCATCCGACTGAGGCACCCAACGTGGGACCCCGTGGTTGTATAAGGAAACAGTATATCTTAAGGAGGTGCTAAACAGTCACTCTCAGCTCTCAGCTCCAGAAGAGAGAATTCCCAGCTCCCTCCTCCAACCCAGGCCACTGGCAGCACACCAGATCCAGGGCCCAGCCATGTTGCTGATCCCACAGCCCATCATAGTGGATCATCCATGGACCCGGACAAGTGGAGAGAAAGGACGGGTGGAGAGAAAGGATCCTTGAAAGAGGAGTTGCTCACCTTGGCCATTTTCCAGGCAGAGATTTGCATTGCCCCGCCCATCTACAAGCAGCCTCCACCTTGGTTTCTAAGGTAACGTTGCTAAACAGGAGAAAAAAGGCCCCCCTCTATGCTGAATCAGATATAGGCAACTCAGGCCTGTCGCAGACCTCTCAGGAAGCAAGCCAAGGGAACCAACCCAAGCTTGGAATAAATCTATCTGCCTGCAATGTAAGCAAAGAGGGGGCTAGAGATCAGAGCTGAAGAGACTTCAGACACTCAGGAAAGATTACAGAGCTAGTCTGGTTTCTTATTTTGATTTCTGATTTTATTGTTTTGACGATTTGTTTTGCTCACTTTTGTTTGCTTTTTGATTTAGACTACCTGTTTGTGTTGGGGGAAAATGCATCAAAAGGGATGATTTTATTGGACTGTCTTTGTGTGATTACTGGTATGCTTTAGGGAATTTTGTTTGTGTGTCTGTTTTTCACTCTTTTATGGTCTTGTGTTTCTTTTTCACTCATTAGTTGGTATGCATGTCTGGTTTCCCTCTCACTCTTCTCTCTCTCTAACTTCCTCCTGACCCCCCCCCCTTCCATTATTTTCCATTTTCATACTTCCTTTATTTCAAGGGAGCAAACCTAAACCCTGCTGCACGGACAGATTATAGGGCAGTGGGAAACGGGTTCCAGTGTGCCCATACACCTATTGGTGGATACTGGGATCTGCAGATAGATTCTGATTCACAGCTTCCCCCTCAACTAAACCTCAAAACTGCAAAAAGTACAGCCCACAGCCCACACTCCAACCTCAAAAGTGAACAAAGCCAGAGGACCCTCATAAGGAAGAATAGGAGATTGCACAAGCGAAGCAAAAGCAACCCCACCTTCCCTGAAAAACAGAATTAAAGAAGGGGAGGGAAAGGGGGAGAGAGAAAAATCTACACAAATGAAGAAAAACCAAAAGAAGAATATGGGTCTCTCCCAGACTCCTGGGAGGGCAGACACTGAGAAACTGACTTCGGAATGCAAACAATGAAGAGTCCCCAGAGAGACTGGTCTCAAACTACAAACCTAGATATTAAGACATTAATGGAGAGATTAAAAAGAATTGAGGAGACACAAGAAGGAACTAGAAAGGAGTTGATAACTGAGATAACTGTAGTAAAGAATGCTGTGAATGAAATAAATAACAAACTAATAAGCATGGAAAGCAGAATTAGTCAAGCAGAAGAAAGAATCTCAGAGCTTGAGGACCCAAATATAGAACTAGCCCAAACTGTCAAAAACAGAAGAGAAGCTTAAAAGGACAGAACAAAACCTTCAAGATATGAGTGATTACTTCAAAAGACCAAACCTCAGAGTAATTGGACTTCTTGAAAAGGAAAGAGAGACAGAGGCCACCCTGGAACAAACATTTCATGAGATTATTGAAGAAAACTTCCTTCATCTCACAAGTGATGTGAAAATTCAAACATGGGAGATTCAGAGAACCCCTGCAAGACAACAGATGAGAAAACCAACTCCCAGACATATAATAATTCACCTAAACAAAGTAGGTATAAAAGAAAAAATCCTAAAGGCAGCAAGAGAAAAAGGCCAGATCACCTACCATGGAAGACCAATTAGAGTAGCAGCAGATTTATCTACAGAAACCCTTCAGGCTAGGAGAGCATGGAGCCCTATCTTCAAAGTTCTAAAAGATAAACAAATTCAACCAAGAATAACCGACCCAACCAAGTTAAGCTTCATCAGTGAGGGAGAATTAAAATCTTTCCCAGACATCCAATCCCTAGGAACTTATGCTACAGTCCAATATCTCTGATGAACATAAATGCCAAAATTCTCAACAGATCCTAGCAAACCAGATTCAACAACACATCTCAAAAATCATCCATCTTGACCAAGTAGGCTTCATCCCTGGGACGTAAGGCTGGTTCAACATTCACAAGACAATAAATGTAATAAATACATCAACAGACATCAGAACAAAAACCACATGATTATATCATTAGATGCAGAAAAACCTTTTTTTTTTTTTTTTTGAGTTGGAGTCTCATTCTGTCACCCAGACTGGAGTGCAGTGGCCGCTCCCGGCCACTGCAGCCTCGACCTGCTGGGCTCCGGCGATCCTTCCACCTCAGGCTTCCAAGTAGCTGGAACTACAGGCGCGTGCTATCACGCCCGGCTAATTTTTTGATTTATTGTAGAGATGAGGTCTTGCTTGCCCAGGCGGGTCTCGAACCCACGGGCTCAGGCAATCCACTCACCTCAGCCTTCCAAAGTGCGGGATTACAGGCTGAGCCACCGAGCCCAGCTAACTAATAATTTTCAATTCTACCTGGTCTCTGAAACCTCCAGAATAAACTTAGAGCAGGTATCAGTGACTATTTTTGGTTGCTGATCAGGTCAAAAGGGTAAAAGAGAATAGTTAATGGGCGATTAAGATGTCCAGGGCCATAGATTAGATTTTATTTTTAACATCTCCCTATTAGATGCTGAAAACTCAGCATGAAATAGACTTGATATGTAGAAAATAACTAGCATCTGCACATAAACATAGATTGGGGGCCCAGGAGTTTGAGCCTGCAGTGGGCAATCACACCACTCTGTAGCCTGGATGACAGCATGAGACCCTGTCCCAAATAAATAAATGTAACAATAATAACAATTCTAGGAAATTAAAGTTCTTGTTCTTTTAAACTACTGTCTCACTCTTTGACTCTCTGGCATTAAATCAAACTCATAGAAATCTCATTTTTCTTGCTTAAAATGGAAAGAATTTGAATATGATGGATAGTAAGGTTCAGTGAAGGTCTAAAATCTCATAACTCTAGATGATGCTGAGATTCTTGAATTTTTTTTTTTTTTTTTGAGTAGGAGTCTCACTCTGTTGCCCAGGCTGGTATGCACTGGCATGCTCACAGTCACCGCAGCCTCGGCCTGCTGGGCTCAGGCGCTCCTTCTGCCTCTGCTTTCCAAGCAGCTGGAACTACAGGTACGCACCACCACGTCCAGCTAATTTTTTATTTTTTATTGTATAGACGAGGTCTTGCCAAATTGCCCGGCTCATCTTGAAACCCTGGACTCAGGCAATCCTCTTATCTCGGTCACCCAAAGTACTGGGATTACAGGTGTGAGCCACTGTGCCCAACTTGAATTTTTCATTGTTTTTGTCTTTTCCATTGGAACAACTTACATCATTAAATTACCAAATCACGGAAATTTAGTGATCAGATTATATTAAAGACCCTTAGTTCATCCCGTGATACTCATAAATAAAAATGATGAATGATAAATCAGACTATATACCCAAAAAGGATACATGTTAGAGTGATTTCTTTTCCATTTTCTTGAAGCGTAAATATACTTGTTTAACAAGTATGTTGCATAGAGACTTTTTAAAAATGTACAAATATAGCAAAATATGACATCAAGAAGACAAATTAAAATCACAATATATTACGTTTTTCCTGATGGGTTCTATTATTCTTCCGGTGTAATTATTCCTATAACATACCAGCTGGGCATGAAAGTAGACGTGCTATGACTTGTTATAACGTCTTACAACAAGTTAGGTACTAATTCATTCATCCCATTAATTTAGTGAGCTCTTAAAAGGTGCTAGTAACCATGGAAAGCATGGCAGGAGGGAAGGGGAATGAGGCTTAAATACAGAGGAGATAATCCTCGATTTCAAGAATTTTAGGATATAAGGTATGCATCTTTCAGAGAAAACTCAATCATTTTAACTATTTTTTTCTGGTTATGTATTTTTTAATTGAAGAACAATAGAAAGCTGGGCACAGCCAATCACGCCTATAATCCAAGCACTTTGAGGTGAGAGGATTACCTGAGCCCAGGGTTCAACACCAGCCTGAGCAACTTGGTGAGACCTCATCTCTACAATAAATCAAGAAAAATTAACTGGGCATGGTGGTGCACGTCTGTAGTTCCAGCTACTTGGAAAGCTGAGGCAGAAGGATCGCCTGAGCCCAGCAGGTCGAGGCTGCAGTGGCCAAAAGCATGCTACTGCACTCCAACCTGGATGACAGAGTGAGATCTCTGACTCCAAAAAAAAAAAAAAGAGCAATAGAGGTGATGACACTACTTCCACTGAGACAGTACCCTTTTATATCATTTCCCCTACTCATTTCGCTCAGAAATATTACAGGCCAATGTTATCATCCAAACTCATAAATCTACGAGCTTAATGTGACTTTGACAAAAGAGAAACCACAAATTCTTCACCTTTTATTGATCAACTGATAGGAGAGGAAATGCTGGTAAGAGGCACATAATACAAATGATAAATAATAAATTTTAATTTGTGAGCAAAGGACATTTGAACAGACACGTGAAATATAAATAAAATCGATAGATAGAATGCTTCTAAGAAATTAAAAAATTAGGAAACAAACAAAAAATAAGAGGCACTTGCAAAGCTAGGGAAATATTTTAAAATAATAATAACATAACATGGGCCTTGCTTCTACTGGAAAGATGCCAGAAAACTACTCTAGTATCTATCAGTAGCAACAGACGAAGCAATTTGATGAATGATGCTCTGGGCCCTAGCTTCATCCACAGAGGTCACTGAGGCTTACTGCTGATCTGGGAGGGATAAAAGGGTTGGGGAAAAGAATTATAGCACCAGTAGTGACAGACTCAATCTGATTATAGAATCTAAATCTCCACCATTCTCTGACTTCCTTATTGAATTGTAGTTATAATGACCTTAGTTAATATCATTGAGTTATTCATTTAATTTTATATAAAAAAAAGAAGATAAAATGCATTTTACTGAAGATGTAGACATTCAACCAAATAGGTTTCATTGAAAGACATGGAGTGGGAAATAAGTTAAATACAAATTTGCTTTCCTAGGACAGAGTTTCTACAGAGGCCAGAAGCTCTCTAGGCAGCTCTTCCAAGCCAATTGCCTAGCCATGAATGTTCCGGACAGTTCAGAGGAATTTAGGAAGGGCTGTGAATCCAGAGGGAGCGATAAGCTATACTATACTTTTCGCATGGAAAAACAGCAGGTCTAGGCCTTTTATTTTCTGTAAATTCTTCACATCTTCATAAGTTTGATTTCCCATGAGTTTTATGGATTATATATCCGTGCTTCAGCTACTGAATATAAGCAATGGAAAAGTAAGCATATATTTTTATTAACAATGACCAGTTTAGGTGCCATTGAATAACACAGATTAATTTTTAAAAATTTTATGGAAAGGGATATACATTGAACTTCTTCAAGTAAATAGTGACTTGGCTTAGTGCAGTGACTCACACCTGTTATCCCAAAACTTTAGGAGGAGGAAGAGACCTGAGGATTGCCTGAGCCCAGCAGGTTGACATTGTGTTGGCTGTGATTGTGCCACTGCACTCTAGTCTGGGCAACAGAATGAAAATCTGACTAAAATAAATAAATAAATAAATAAATAAATAATAGTAAATATATTTTGGTTCTCATTTATAGCTGTATTTATTAATTTTTTATATTTGAATTGCCTAGGTAAGATTACCAAAAAAATCATCAAATGAAAGAGTATATAAAAATTAGGTAATTTTACCCTTATATCAACCTTGTCATTATTCATATTTTCAAGAGACTTTCAGTAACTATACAAAAAAAACCTAAAGTACATAAGGAAAGCAGTGTAAAAAGTATATTGCTATTTTTTTCTTATTATATGTCACGTTCTTTTTTATAGCTTTGTTGAAGTATAACCAAGAAATAAAATTGCATGTATTTATATTATACATGATGTTTTCAATATGTGTATATCATTTCAGTCAAAGAAGAAGAAAAAATATGTATTACCTTGCTAAAATGATTGCAACAAATTAATTCGCATATCTATTTTGTTACCATTTGTTTTTTGTGGTGAAAATATTTAATATCTTCTTTCCTAGCAAATTTTAAGCTACAATTCAACATTATTAGCTGTGGTCACTATTTTGTACATTAGATCTGTAGAACTTATCCATCCTACTTAACTGAAACAGTATACTCTTTGACCAACATTTCCCCCAATCTCCAACCCTTGAAAATCGTCATTCTATACTCAGCTTCTGTGAGTTCAACTTTTTAGATCATGCTGTATTTACCCTTCTTTATCTGACTTATTTTATTTATTTAATGTTCTTCAGATATTCATCCATGTTGTAGCAAATGACAAGAATTTCCTTTTTTAAAATACTGAATCGTTGGCACAATATATGCAAATACAATATTTTCTTTAACTATTCATTTGTCAAAGGACACTTAGGTTACTATGAATAGCACTTCCATGAATGTGGACTTATGGATATCTCTTTGACATACGGAATTCATTCCATTTGGTCATATACCCAGAAGTGTGATTGCTGGATCATGTGGCAGTTCTATTTTTAATTTGTTCAAGAATCTCCATATCATTTTCCATTGTGGCTGTAATAATTTATAATCCCACCAATAGTGTGCAAGTATTGTTCTTTATCCACATCCTTGCCAATATTTGTTATCTTTTGTCTTTCAGGTAATAGCTGTTCTAACAGTTGTGAGGTGATATATCACTAGGGTTCTGATTTACGCTTCCTTATCGATTAGTCACATTGAATGTTTTTCATATACCTGTTGGTCATTTGTACTTCTTCTTTTGAAAAATGTCTTTTTAGGTATGCCCACTTTTTAAACTGGGTTGTTTTCTTGCCATTGAGTTGTTTGAGTTTCTTATACATTTTGGGCATAACCACCCTTTTAGTCATGTGGTCTGTAACATTTTTTGACTCTCCATAGATTATCTGTCTACTTTGGCATTTGCTATCTAGAAGCTTTTCAGTTGATGTATTCAAATTTATCTATTTTTCTTCTTTTGCCTTTGCTTTGGGGTCATGTCCAAAAATTCATTGCAAAGACCAATGTCGAGATTTTTCCTTATGTTTGATTCTTGTAATTTTGCTCTTCTAAGTCTTAAATTTACGTCTTTAATCCACTTTGAGTTGATTTTGGGGTACAATGTAATATACGGATAAAATTGTATTTTTCTACATGTAAACAGCTAATGTTCCTCCCAACATTGTTTATTGAAAAGACTGTTCTTCCTCAATTATGGGCTCTTGACACTTTTGTTAAAGGTTAATTGACTGTAAATGTGTATTTCTGGGCTCTCTATTCCAAGTTGGTCTATATATCTGTTTTTATGCCTGTACAATATGCTCTAATTGCTATAGTTGTGCAAAGTATTTTGAAATTAGGTGGTGTGAAGTCCACAGCTTTGTTCCCTTTGCTCAGGATTTCTTTGTCTGTTTGGTAGTTTTTGTGGTTCCATGTGAATTTTAGTATTTTTGTTTTCCTATTTTTGTGGTCTTTTTATTTCTGAGAAAATGCCATTGGACTTTTCATAGGGATTGCCTTGAATCTGTAGATAACATTGAGTAGTATAACTGTTTTAATAATACTAATTCTTTCAATTCATGCACACCAAACATGGAATATCTTTCCGTTTATTTGGGTCTTCTTCAACTTCTTTCATCAATGTGTTATATACAGATCTTTCTTCTCTCGGTTAAATTTATTCCTAAGTATTTTATTTTATTTTATTTTCTACCTCACTATTGTGAGATTTTACTTAAATTTCTTTTGGGGATAGTTCATCACTTCAGAATATAGGAACACAATTGATTTTTGTATCCTATGCAATTTTGCTGTATAACTTTGTTGTTTTTGTATTCTATTTTACTGAATTTTTAAATTCGTTCTGACAGTTTTTTGATGGAGTTTTTAGAATTTTCTGCATAAGAAATAATTTTATTAATTAATTTTTAATAAGAGATAAGTTACATCTTCCTTTCTGATTTAGATACTTTGGGTTTCTTTTTCTTACCTTCCTGCTGTGACTAGGAATTCTAGCACTCTGTTGAATAGACATGGTAAGAGTGGGCTTTCTTGTTTATTCCTAATTTTAGGGGGAAAGCTTTCAGCTTTTCACCATTGTACCTGATGCTAGCTGTGAGTGTTTCATATAAGGGCTTCATTATGTTATAGTAAATTCCTTCTGTATATAATTTGTTGAGAGTTATCTTAAAAGATGTTGAATTTTTTCAAATAACTTTTCTGCATCCATTGAGATATCATATTATTTTTATCTTTCATTTTGTTAATGTGAAGTATTGCATTTATGGATTTGCATATGTGTACCATATTTGTAACCCAGGAGTACATCCCACTTGATCATGGTGTGTAATTCTTTTAACATGCTGTTGAGTTCAGTTTGCTAGTATTCTGCTGAGGATTTTTGCATCAATGTTCTTCAGGGTTATTTGTCCTGTGTCTTAATCCATTTTGAGATGCTATAACAGAATACCTGAGGCTGGGTAATTGATAAAAGACAGTAATGTATTTCTTACATTTATGGAGGCTAGGAAGTCCAAGGTCAAAGGGCCAACATCTGATGAGAGCCTTCTTGCATTCTATGCATCTGCAAAATTAGCACCAAACAAATACTGCCAAGGTCTATGGCTTGTATCTTCTGGAACAATGGATCAGACTGCACCTGAGCTTACTTGAGCCAGACTAGGGGATCCTATGGGCACTGCATCAGAATTTAGAGAGCAGAGTCCTGAGGAAGCTAAGGCAACAAATGCTGAAGTCTTGCAAGCACCTCTCTGGAAACCTTGTTCCCATGGTCCTACCTTGCACTGAAGATCTCTGAAATGTCTTCAGTTCATGCTCCTGTTGTCTCAGTGAATTAAAATGTGGATTTTAAAACATTCAAATTCATCTCTTCTGAAAATGGTCTTTCGGTCATACCTTTAGTATTATTTTTGGAGCATGATTTGTTATTATTTTCATGGTCAGTTTGAGAGTTTTCCAAATCTTTCTGTTCTGCTTTCCTTTTAATTATAGATTATATACTTAAATCCTTTTTCTCTTGTTTTCTTGCATGTGCTCTCTTGCCCTTCCATCTTCTACTTTGAGAAAATTGAGCAAGAAAGCCCTCGCGTGATGCAGTCTCCTTGACCTTGAACTTCCCAGCCTCAAAAACTATAAGAAATATATTTTTTTCTTTATAAAATTTACACAGTTTGGTATTCTATTATTGCAACACAAAACTAATTAAGACAACATGCAATTTAATTTAATTGTAGTGTCTCTGATTGGCTTGGCTATCAGGGTAATGCCGGCCTTGTGAAATAAATGTGGCATTATTTCCTTCTCTACAAATTTTTTAAAGAGTTTGAAAAGACTAGCATTAATTGTTCTTTAAATATTTGGTAGAATTTACCAGGGAAGCCATCAGATTTTATTTATTCTCTGTTGGCAAGTTTTGACTGCTGATTGAATCTTTTTACTCATTGATGGTCTGTTTGATTTTCTATTTCTCTATTATGCAGTCTTGGAAGGTTGTATGTTTTGTGAATTTTATCCATTTATTCTAAGTCATCCAATTTGTTGGCAGATGATTGTTTATGGTAATCTTCCAAGATTCTTTGTTTTTTTTGTTTTTTTGTTTTTTATGAAAACTTCCTTTTGGGTCCTTTGCAGAGCTTCGGGCTTCCCCTACCCCTTCCCTGCTGGTGGGTCTCTTGCCCAAGCGAGGACTGCGAGGTCCTTCCAATCTCAGATGCCCCTGGGTGCAAAAGGGGTGGGGGCAACTCATTCAATTATTTGTATTTTTGTGGTATCAGTTGTAATGTAGTCTCTTTAATTTATAATTTTATTTAAGTTTTCTCTTTTTTCCCCAGTTGGCTCCGTAAGGCTTTGTGAATTTTATCTTTTCAAAAAGCCATCTCTTCATTGCATTGATTTCTGTTATTTCACTAGTCTCTGCCTTATTCATTTCTGCTCTGATCTTTAGAATTTTTTTCTACTATCTTTGGGCTTTTGTTTTTCTTTTCTTTTTTGCTATTTCTATATAAAGTTGGGTAGTTAGGTTGCATATTTGAGATCTTTCATTTTTCTTTTAACATAGATATGTTATTGTTATAAACTTCCCTCTTAGAACTGTTTTTCCAGCATTCCATAAGTTTTAGTATGTTGCTCTTTTACTTTTGTCTCAATATATTTTTTAATTTCCCTTTTGATATTTTGACTTTGTTGTTCAAGAGTGTGTTGTTTATTTTTCACACATTAATGATTTTTTAAATTTTCCTCTTGTTAGTGATTTCTAGTTTTGCTTCACTCTTCTCAGAAAAGACACTTAAAACGATTTCAATCTTCTTAAACTTGTTATGATTTTGTTTTTGGTCTAATATATGATCTATCCTGAAGACTGTTCCATATGTGCTTGAAAAGGATATGTATTCTGCTGCTGTTGGATGAAATGTTCTGTGTAAGACTGTTAGGTCCATTTACTCTACAGTAATCTGTTAGGTTTATTTAATCTATGGTATTACGCAAATGTGCTGTTTTCTTATTGATTTCCTGTATGGATGATCTTCCTACTGTTAAAGGAGAGTTCTTTAAATCTCTTACTATTATTGTATTGCTGATTACTTCTCCACTCACGTTAATATTTATATATTTAGGTGCTTCAATATTGAGTGCATATATATTTGCAGTTATATTTTCTTGATGAATAGATCTTTTATCTTTTTATGGTTACATAATAACTTTCTTTGCCTCTTGTGACAGTTTTTTTACTTAAAGTCTATTTTTTCTGATGTAAGAGTAGCCACTTCTGCTCTCTCTCAGTTACTATTTGCAAGGCATAACTTTTTCTATCCCATTACTTTTAGTCTATGTGTCTTTAAAGTTAAAATGAGTCTCTTGTAGGCAGCATATAATTGGATCTTATTTTTTTTAATCCAGATATTCACTGGATGACTTTTGATTGGAAAATTTAATCCATTTACATTCAAGGTAATTACTGATAGTGAGAACTTACTACTGCCATTTTATCAATTGGTTTCTTACTGTTTTAAATTTCCTTTGTTAAATTTTCCCTTTGCTGCTGTCATCATAAAGAATATTGGTATGCTTTGTTTCCTTTCTATCTTTTCTGTATCTACTATACATTTTTTTAGTTGCTGCTACAGTTTACATGTTTGATATATCATGTATTATTAGCAAATTATTGTAGCTACAATTATTTTTAATACATTTATTTTTAACTTTTATACTCATGTTAAAAGTGATTTAAGGCTGGGCTCGGTGGCTCAGCCTGCAATCCCAGCACTTTGGGAGACTGAGGTGAATGGATTGCCTGAGCTCGTGGGTTCGAGACCCACCTGGGCAATTTGTGAGACCGCGTCTCTACAATTAAAAAAATAATTAGCCATGTGTGATAATGCATTCCTGTGGTTCTGGCTACTTGGAAGGCTGAAGCGGAGGAATCACCGGAGCACAGCTGGTCGAGGCTGCGGTGGCTGGGAGTTTGCCACTACACTCCAGTCTGGGCGACAGAGTGAGACTCCAATTCAAAAATTTTTTTAAAAAAGTGATTTAAATACCACCATTATAGTATGACTGTATTTTTATCTTTACTTTGAGTTTTATACTTTTATATATTTTCATTGATTTTGATTAGTGTCCCTTCATTTTAATTTGAAGAGCTCTCGTTACTGTTTTTTGTAAAGCAAATCTAATGTTGTTAAACTTCCACAGCTTTTGTTTTTCTGGGAGAAATATTTAAATCTTCTTCATTTTTTTAAGACAGACTTATCTGAATAGATTCTGGTTTGGTAAAGTTATTTTTAAAAAGGGGAGTGGAATAACTTAATATATGATTCCACTCCCTTCTGTCCTGCAAGGTTTCTGCTGACAAATTTTATGGTTTTATGGGGGTTCCCTTTTATATTATGAGTTACATTTTTCCTTCTGCTTTCATAATTATCTGTCTTTGACTTTTGAGAATTTAATTATATTGTGTCTTGGTGAGGATTATTTTATACGTAATCTATTTGAGGTCGTGGCTTTCTTTTTCTCTGCTACTTCTGGGACTTCCCTATGTTGTTTTGCTTGATGGTGACCCACAATCGTGTGCCTTTTTTCATTCTTTTACATATTGTTTTCTGTTGCCCTGAGTGGATAATTTTTAATGATTTGTCTTTGAGTTTGCTGATTCTTTCTTCAGCTTGATTGAGTCTGCTATTGCAGTTACCTATACATTTTTTTCAGTTCCATCACTGTGTTATTCAACTCTAAAATTTTTGCTTGATTCTTTTTTAATTTTATACCTGAATGGAACTGAAAAAATATTTATAGACAACTTCAACAATAGACTCTTAGTAGTATCTACCTAATTGGGTCAATGAGAGCATTAAATGAGTAAAACACATAAATGTTTCTGACTTATAGTTAATACTCTAATATCTTTAGTCATTATTAAGTGTATATGTTACAAATTCAGAAGATAGTCCAGCTCTTTGCTGAATAATTTTTAATATAGAAAACTATATTCAATCAATGTTGCCTGTCTGGTAGTTTGGTCCCATTTATATTTTCAAAGAAAGAAAACTAGTGCCTCTTTTCCTGATAGTCATTCATAATTAGAAATCGGTGTTCATGTTCACTCCCTTTTGCATGTGTAGGGTGAAACATACCCAGTTCTTCATGTATTTTTCCAAATTCTTTAACATTCTATCTTCCTTCCTCTGTATAACTCCAGCTTACTAGTATTTTTTAAACATACAGTTTGGAAATAATATGGAAATATATACACATGTATTAGCATTTGACATTAGAAACCATGTCTCCCTTGATTTAATTCATATTTTCATATTTTTATTTACCCATAAAATCATAGAAAAATAGAATATCAGAACTAGAAAAGACTTTAAAAATCAAATAAGCCAAATCCTATTTTTTACCAATGAGGAAATAAAAGCTGGGAACTTAAAGAGGGAAACTAATTTTACTAATGTAACATGGCTCAATTTCCTAGACCGAGTGGAGCCAGGATCAAGACCCAAAGTCCAAGACCTATAAGTCAGTGTTTTAACTTCAGTGTCAGCTTAAAACCAGTGCCAGTCATCTAGTGAGCAGAATCTAAAATTATATCCTGGCTCTATGAGAAAAAGTGTTATGACTATGAAAAATGTCTAACTTAGGCAAAGGAATGAAAAGTAATGTCATTCTCACAATTTATTTGTTATTTTTAATCTAAATTCCGCTTAATCCAGATTATCTAATATTGAAATCAAGCTGTTTCTCTTTCTGAATCTAAATGAGCCATTTCAGATTTGTATTTTCCAAGTTATGAATTACTAATTTTAGTCTATTATTCTAGTTTGCTGATCTTATCTCAAATCTTGATTTTGTTCTTTATATTTATAGGAACCTGCGATTTTGACAACATCTTTATCAAAATCATTCATTAAAATGTGGAACAGGGATATTTTTTAACACTTTAATAATCTTTATCTAATATTTCTTTCTAAACCAGAACTGAGAGGAAATATTGTTTCAATGTCTAGGGTATATCTAATAGCAATCGAGGAGGTCTAATAAGCAAACATATGTTCAACCACTCCAATTTCCTTTTTAATATGATTTCATGGAAATATGAGTGTGAGGTGAATATTGTATATACCTGCCTTTAAAAATATTATGGTTTATTCCATATAAATGTGCAAAAAAAGATGTATAAGCAGTTCAGAGGAGTTAGTATATAGAAAAATGTAGCTAATTGAAGACAGAATCAGTGGGAAAATACTAGGCCACGTAGATGATTTAAAAACTTAAATTAAGAAAATATTCAAGGCATTGTATAAATCATCAGGAGAACATCAGCTTAGACTAAAGAGCTAAACTGCAACCCTGGAAATGACTTTCCATTTCTCTTCAAAATTAGGTAGGACAATGCCTCATGCCTTCAGGCAGCTTCCTACCTCTGAAGTGGGCCAGGTCACAGCAAGCCCCCAGTGCTTACTGGCCAGTTCAAAACATTTTACTCTTGGGACTAATAAAGGGGTAAGTTGTGGATATTGAAGCACTAAACAGCATGACACCTGGCTGCCTGGGAAATATTTTATCTACTATGCCTAACAGGCAGCTTGCTTATGGGTCTTTAAAAATCTGTACTGGCGTCTCACTGCTATTAGTAGAAAACTAATAAGCACACAAAACTAAAATTTAGACTTTCTCTAATTACCACAGAGGCAAATACTGGAGCTCCATTTTTAATAAATCTATTTTTTTTAAACTGTGTCCTGATTCCCCCCTCAGTGTGCCTGTCTCAAGCCTAAAAAAAAAATTAAAAATTAAAAGCCCCAAATATAAGCAATCCCAAAATAATGCTCCTTATGCTATGGAAGGAATTGTTATAGCAGCCAGCACCTGGGTATATGTACACAAGAGGCCATTGCAGTTGTGTGTGTTTCTACTGCTCAGTCAAGGCAAACAGCAACCAGCTGGCTGTGACTAGCTCCGACTAATAAGCATAAAATCAACATAGGCTGATCCAGGCTGAATATCAGCATCTGTTATGCCATTGTTTCTGCTGATATGTCTGACTGAACAGAAGGAAGAGCCAAATAGCCTGCTATGAGACAGAACACAAGAAAGACGCTCCGAACCACCTGCTAAGTTTCTGCTGAAGGAGTAACGGTGAGGAGGACTCGTCAAACCTACGGAGAATGTGCCTCATATGACCCCAAAAACTCTAAACTTCCTTTTCGAACCAGGTTTTTCCTTATGCACTGGGACAGTTTTTAAACTGCCTTTGGGGCAGTGTGGAACAAAAGGCAATAAAAGAGACCTATTGTTGAGTCAGGAATTAAGATTAAAGATTAAGAATCATAGTATCGTTTTTTGCTTCATTTCACGCACCAGAGAGAGCCAAATGAGGAAATATGGCAGACACTGTGCTTCTGTAACAGATGATGAAGTATCCTTTGATCTGAATAAATAGTATTCAAAACATCAGATATGGGGAAAACCTCTCACCTATTGTTTCCTCATTCTACTGTGGTTTCTGCTTCTCAACTTAAGTCTGTTCCTGGGCACATTCATACTTCCTGTGACCTCAGAAACACCAAGGCTATTAACATTATGCTCAGGCTCCTCTGATACTTGATAACTTCATAAATGAACTACTCATCCTTCTAGAAAGAGGCCTCTTGTGCCATAATTTAAAGACCAAGGCAGAAAATTGATAAAGAGAAAAACAAGTGTTCTTTTTTCTAATCTGTCTTCTCTAATATGCCAGATTAGATTTTTGAAAATAGACATTTTCTCTTACTATTTTTCAAATAAACTGAAAATCACTTGACATGTTTTAATAGGCTAAGACCTTCTGAGTTTTGCAAAGTATGAGTGTGGAAGTTTGGTGGTTTTAAACGTGATGTTTCAGAGGTGTGACTCAGCGGTATCTTGAAGTCTTTTTTTTAAATAAGGAAATTAAAATAAACTTTTGTCTTAGTTCAACAGGAAAATAGCAAGAAGCAACAGGGAAGATTAGAAATATAGAATTTGTACTATTTCATGTAAATGGAAAGATAAAAGTGCTTTTTGGATCAAATGTGATGATTTATTAAACTGCGAATCACTCTGAGGACAAAAGATTGGCACTGCCAATTGGCTCAGCATTTTTATGTTTTTTTTTTTTATTTTTTAAGAACTCAACATAGAGCACATTAAAAAAAATCAGTACCGTATAAATCATGCTGTTCCATTTTCTTTGTGCATCAGAATAATCTGGCTACTTTTCTCCCCCCTTAATGCCCAAGCATTACATCACCACTTACCCCTCATTCTACAGTTTATGTTTTGCTTAGGTGGGTGAGGTCCAAGTAATAGAAAATTTAAAAATCTCTTCATATGATTTTGTTTCACCCATATCTAAGAACTACTATGGCTATAAAAAAAAGAAATGCCCTAAAAAAATCAGAGACTTTCACATCAACTCACAATTACAGGATTTCTAAAATCATGTGTGTGTAGTTTTGAAAAGTTTCCACTAAAGGATGATACTATAGAGCAAAAATCCCAGTCCCTTCAGATACTTGAACTTGACATACCAAATTTTCATAAGAGCAAATTGAAAATAGAGCTCAACCAGTTCAGTTGTCACTTTTAAGAATTAAAAAAAAAAACTGATCCTTAGAGAGATGAAATGACTTTACTTATTACCTTTGATGACCTATATTTCAGATCAGAGGTCTGCTACCTTCTCCTCAGGGCCTATAAGTCTTTATCAATAGCTAAAATAAGAAAGTGATCAGTTTTAGAAATGTTAGTATGAGTCTAAAGAACTCTTATCTTGAAGTGTAGGTCTGAGTGCAATAGTTACCAAGTGAATTTGGAGAAGTCAACAGGGACGAGACAGGAGCCACTTGAAGAAGATTGATTAATTTAGAATCAAAGTGCTCATTTAGTTTAGAAAGTTGGGTGAGACAACTGAGTATCTATATTTAAGAAAAGAAATTAGATCTTTACCTCACTGCAAATAGAAAAAAAAGAATTCCATTTATACAAAATACCCAAAAGTAAAAAGTAAATTTTTAGAAATATGTGGAATAAAATATATCCATTATTTAAGGCCTCAGGGTAAAGTTATTTCTTGAGCTAACCATAAAAGGCATAGATCACAAAATAAACAAAAAGAAAATTTGACTGTAATACATATACAATTCTGAAGAATAGAAAACACAATTAAAAAACTGAAATTTCAAGACACAGACTGGAAGAAAATTCTTCAAATATATATGACAGGAAAATAATTAATATCCAGACTACATAAAAAATATAATTTTAAAAAATGGACAAAAAAAAGAGAAAAAAGGGCAAAGCTAATGATCAACAAACACTTGAAAGCATATCCAATCTTAAGGAAATGTAAATTCAGATAACCAGAAAACTCACTTTAGCACTCACCAGGTTGACAAGATAACAAATGTCTGGTAATTTTAAAATTTGACAAGAATAGAATAATGCAAATTTTTATGCACCCCAAGTTGGAGTATAAATTTCTCCAACTCCTTTAGTGAGTAATGTAATAATAACTAGCAGGTGTACACATATAAGAACAGAAATTTCACATAGAGGTATATACCCTTGTGAAACACTCAAGCAACGTACAAGAAAATGTGCACAGGTTATTCACCGAAGCATTCATTTTTATCAGAAAAAAAAATGTGAGGAACATATATACTCATCAACAGGGGACTCTGAAAATGAACTCTGGTATTCCCTACAAAGGAATCCTGTAAAGTCAGTAAAAAGAATGAACAAAGCTATTTGCATCAACATAAAACTGAGTGAAAAAAAGAAGAGGTGGTAAAAAAGAAAGAGATAGAGAAAAAAACTAAATGTTAATATCCTTTGGCCAGAAAACTTCCTGAGTTAGTGGAAAAACATTGAAGGAAGCACTATAGTAAACTGGTTTAATATTCTGGCTTTTGGAATCAAGCAGATATGGACTTAAAATCCTTATCTGACACTTCCAGTATGATGTTAGACAACTGCTCAATCTCTAATATAATAAGAATAACATAATAATAAACCCTTTATGTTCATCTGTCATATAAGAATTATAAAATATAACTTAAAATCTACCTTATGAAATTGTTTCAGTCATTAAATTAGATAGGGAAACTTAAAACTTTACCTGGCTTAAGGAAATTGCTCAATTAAATAAAGAAATAGATTACAATAATCTCTTTTCTCATCATCTTTTATTCATCTTTATGCATATTGTGCTAAATGCTTGAAATATGATGTTGCCTAATAAGCATACGGTGCCTAAACCTATAGAATCTATGATCCTGTTAGAATCAGACATAAAGGCAAAATCACGTCAGCTACCTGAGGATCTCCAGTGCAAAAACCACTAACTTCTATATGCTTTCTTTTATTATTATTATTATTACTATTATTATTTTATTTTTATTTTTAAAATGTCAGGTACAATTCAGCATAAGGTATACAAATGGTTATTATGCAGGTACCCTTGTTGATGAGGTGTGCCCTCTCCTTCCCTCTACTGGCAGTTTCCTACCACTGCCAATCCCTTTCTTATATTATTATAATTGTTCAAAGTTCACTTATGAGTGAGAACATGTGATGCTCAGTTCTTTGTTTCTGTGATAGATCACTCAGTATTACAGACTCTAAGCCATCCAAGTTGCTGTGAAGCCCATAATTTTGTCTTTCTTTATGGCTGTGTAATATTCCATTGTGCATATGTGCCACATTTTTTTTATCCAGTTGTCTTTCAATGGGCAGCACAATTGGCTCCATACTTTTGCTATTGTGAATAATGCTGCAATAAACATGTGTGTGCAGGTTTCCTTCTCATAGGGTGTTTTGAGTTCTTCCAGGTATAGTCCCAGAGGGAGATTGTGAGGTCATATGGAAGACCAATTTTTAGATCTTTTAGGAATTGTCACACTGTTTTCCACAGAGGTTGTACTAGTTTATACTCCCACCAACAGTGTAAAAGTGCTCCCTTTTCCCTGCATCCTCTCCAGCATCTGTTGTTTTTTGAGTTATTGATGATGGCCATCCTGACTGGAGTTAGGTGGTATATCAGTGTGGTTTTAATTTGCATTTTTTGATGGTTAGTGAGGCTGAGCATTTTTTCATATATCTGTTGGCTGCTCGTATGTTTTCTTTTGAGAAGTGTGTATTCATATCTTTTGCTTACTTTGTAAAAGTGCTATTTGTTTTATTTTCTTTTCAACACTTTTGAGTTCCTAATAGATCCTGATGTTAGGCCTTTGTCAGATATACAGTTAGTAAATATTTTTTCCCATTCTGTGGGCTGTCTTCTCGCTATCTTGATGGTTTCTTTTGCTTTTCTGAAGTTTTTCAGTTTGATGAGGTCCCAAATGTCTATCTTATTTCTTACGGCATAGGCTATTGGAGTTTTAATCAGGAATTGGTTGCCTATTCCAATTTCCATAAGGGTGCATTTTCTAAACTTCTTATAGTTTGAGTTTTATATTTAGGTCTTTGATTCATTTAGTGTACGGTGATAGGCAGGGGTCTCATTTTAATCTTCTGCATGTGTTCTTCCAGTTTTCCCAGCACCATTTACTGAATAGGTTCTCCTTTCCCCAGTGGTTGTTGGAGGCTTTGCCGAGGATGAGTTGAGAAATTAAGGTTTTGCTTCCGGGATCTCTATCCTGTTCCATTGGTCTATATTCCTGTTCTTGTACCAGTACCAGGCTGTTTTGATTATTGTAGTCTTATAATAAAGTTTGAAGTCTAGAAGTGTGATATCTACCACTTTGTTTCTTTTTTTTTTTTTTTTTTTTTTTAAAGGATTACTCAATGCTATTTTTATTGCTATAATTATTTTTTTTTTTAATTTTTTAATTTTATTTTATTATGTTATTGTGGGGTACAGTTAGGGGTTAGGCATACAAAAATATTTCGTTCAGGTACCCTTGTTGATAAGAGGTGTCTCCCCATCCTCAGATAGATACCCACCACCATT
>CAUYQG010072579.1:0-14336 GCA_963574415.1 Tarsius wallacei | reverse complement strand
CACGCCCGGCTAATTTTTTGATTTATTGTAGAGATGAGGTCTCACCTGCCCAGGCGGGTCTCGAACCCGCGGGCTCAGGCAATCCACTCACCTCAGCCTCCCAAAGGCGCGGGATTACAGGCTGAGCCACCGAGCCCGGCTCCGTTGCTTCTTAAGAATCTGTTATTGAGATCTGTTTTTCCATTATAGTGTATATGAGCCCTAGCTACATTTAGCAAAATGATGTTAAAAACCATCATTAAACTCATCCCTCCATCTTATTAGTTCTGTAAAAGTAAAAACTCACTAATGAGATCTCAGGGGACATGATGGCCAGCCTCCACAGATCTCCTCGGCCTACTAATGATTTAATTCTAAAGAAAACCAATTCAGATGTATTAAGATCCTCTCACCGGGCTCGGTGGCTCAGCCTGTAATCCCACGCTTTGGGAGGCTGAGGTGAGTGGATTGCCTGAGCCCGCGGGTTCGAGACCTGTCTGGGCAACTTGGCAAGACCTCATCTCTACAATAAATCAAAAAATCAGCTGGGCATGGTAGCGCATGCCTGTAATTCTGGCTACTCGGAAGGCTGAGGCGGAAGGATCGCCGGTGCCCAGCAGGTCGAGGCTGCGGTGGCCGGGAGCGGCCACTGCACTCCAGTCTGGGCGACAGAGTGAGACTCCAACTCAAAAAAAAAAAAAAGCACAGGCAGCAAAACTGAAAATAGACACACGGAATTACATCAAACTAAAAAGCTTCAGCACAGTCAACGAAATAATCAACAGAGTAGAAAGACAACCTACTGGACCCATCCATATCCTGGATTAAATCACAGCTTCGGTAGAGTAAGAGTTCCCTGCATGTCTCTACACCAAATCAACAATCCCGTCCCCCAAACCATCCTAAAATCTCAGTAACGGATAATCTTGCCTAGAGAATCCTCTCTAATAGTGCTGCATGTTCATGTCAAACCTGAGCATTTTCTTAAAACAAGTTATAGCTGGGGAACAATGTCTTATGCCGCCCATTAACTCAGGACAGAAGGAGGCAAAACTGCCCTCTGAATTTTAAACTATGAAAGAATGCATAAGAACGAGCAAAAAAATCACCTGAGAGGGACAACTGCCAAAGAAATCTTAACTTGATTGACGTGACTTGAATATCTAAAGAAAGAATTACTGCCTATTCAAGTTCTCTTCAAAGAAGAAAGTTGTTTGAATTTTTCAGATTTAAAGTAATAAATATCAACTCATAGGAAAGTAGTTAAATATTACCATAAAAGAGTGACCTGGCAGGAATCCAGGGTAGGAATCACAGCAAAACCAGGCATATTCTCAATTTTTATTTTAAAGATGTAGGGTACAATTCAGGGTTAGGTATACAAATATTCATTATGCAGGTACCCTTGATGAGGTATGCTCCCCTTCCCCAGCAGATTCCAACTACTGCCAATCCCCCCCACCCCTTGTCCCCCAGCAGTTTCCCACTACTGCCAATCCTTTTCTTATAGTATTACGATAATTGTTCAAGGTCCACTTATGAGTGAGAACATGTGATACTCAGGTCTTTGTTTCTGTGAAAGATCACTCAGCATTATAGACTCTAAGTCCATTCATGTTGCTGTGAAGTTCATAATTTTGTCCTTCCTTATGACTGAGTAATCCAGGTCTTTCTATGAGAAAAGGAGCTTGAAGAGAAATACAAGATCCTTCTCACAAAATGATCTTGTGTCTTCTTCTTCTCTCCCTACTGGCAGTTAATTTACACAATATCCTGTCCAGCCATCCCACCCTTGTCTTTGGTCTCTTTCTGCATCATGACATTTCGACTTCAGTCTTACCTGATGCTATCTTACTTAAGTCCTCACATTCTCAATTCAAAATGTATGATAAAGAGATCAGATTGGTCCACTTAGCTCATTTTTTTCAAGCCATATCACATCTTTTCCTTTTTTTATTGTTATATAATAGATGTTCATATTTTGTGTGTTGCATGTGATAATTTGACACATTTCTATTATCAAATCCAGGTAATTGGAATATCCATCACCTTAAATATTTATCTTTTCTTTATGTTAGAGACATTTGAATTATTCTCTTCTAGCTATTTTGAAATGTATAATAGATTGTTTACTGTAGTCACCCTACTGATCTATTGAGCACCAGGTCTTATTTCTTCTACCAAATTGTATATTTGTAGCCATTAATCAGTCTCTATTTATCCCTCCTCCCCCACTACCTTTCCCATTTTCTGTTAGCCACTAATCTACTCTCTATCTTCATGAGATCCACTTTTTTAGCTCCTGCATATGAGTAAGAATATTTGATATTTGTCTTTCCGTGCATTGTTTGTTTTACTCAACATAATGACCTCCAGTTCCATTCATGTTGTCATAAATGACAGTATTTTCTTATTCTTCAAGGCTTTTCATTGTACATGTATACATATACATTCATCCACTGATGGGCACTTAAGTTGATTCCATGTTTCAGCTATTGTGAATGGGCTGTAATAAACATGGGAGTGCAGATATGTCTTCCATATTTTGATTTTCTTTATTTTGGATGTATCAGGGGAGCCAAAAAATGTATACACATTTTAAGAGATGTTATCTGTGCATTATTTTTCAAAGTTGAATTGAACTCTGTGTAGTATGGCATCCACTCAAAAGATAGCGTTAATCAAATGAATGCTAGCGTCACCATGTGATAGGCAGGAAAATCAAAGAAAATGGTGGAAATACAGTTGTCGTTTGAAAAGAGCAAAGCCATTTTGAAATGATATTTAACTTGACAGGACTTGACTTCTACCTATGGGGGACCTTAAAGGTTGCAGTGTACCATAGAAAACCAGCTACACTGGCAGTACTTTGGGAAGAAATTAAAACAACATGCACAGCGATACAAGTAGACACTTTGGTCAATGCTGCTCAAGCAATAGCTCGCTGTAATCGGAAGTGTCTGAAAGTTGATAGGCACTTTGAGTACCTCTTGTAATTGCAGAAGTCAAACATGACTTGTATTCATCTTTTGCTATGGGTATATATTAAGTATTCCAATTTTAATACAGTTTTTCCTTTCTTAAAATGTGTATAATTTTGTTGGCACCCTCTGTATATCCAGTAGTGGAATTGCTGGATCATATGGTAGTTCTATTTTTAGTTTTCTCAAGAACCTCCATACTGTTTTCCATAGCGGCTGTACTAACTTACATTTCCATCAACAGTGTATGAGGGTTCCCCTTTCTCCACATTTCACCAGCATTCTTTATTCCCTATCTCTTGATAAAAGCTATTCTAACTGGGGTGAGATGATCTCATTGTGGTTTTGATTTGCATTTCTATGATGATTAGTGATGCTGTGCATTTGGATCCAAGTGATTAACATAAGACAAAATGTTTGGAAGAGTGCCTAACACAGTAAACACCAAGCAAATATTAAGCATTGCTTATTAGCAAAAATGAGTGCCACTAAACATTAATTTTAAATCAAATTCCCAATACTTGTTTTATATGTTGACCAAGCTACTTTCTGATCATTTGCTTTCCCGTGTGTCTTCCCAAAAAGGATACAATCTGCTGGTCAGGAGCAAAAGGGAATGGTATAAGAGAAAGATAGCTTTTTCTCATCATGAAGGGATACCTTGCCATTCTCACATCATAAACAAGGATCTTACAAAGTTGACCACAGTGAATCAACATCTCTGAGCCTGCTTAACTATGGGGCACTTCAAAAATCAAAAGGATGATCCTATAAGAAGGGATACACATTTCAGTGTAAATTCTAATGTGTGATGTATCTACAGGTCCCAGGTGAACATTCCTCCAGTGAAATTTTACCTTACTAAGGTTTGGGTTTTTGTTTTTGTTTTTTTTCACATGAAACATTTGTCCCAAAAAATTTTTTTAAATTTTTTATTTTGAAGTTGTAGGGTACAATACAGGGTTAAGTATACAAATGTTCATTATGCAGGTACCCTTGTTGATGAGGAGCCCCCAGCGCCTGCCAGTTTCCCACTACTGCCAATCCCACCCCCTCCCTTCGCTGTCAGTTACCAACTACTGTCAATCCCTTTCTTACAGTATTATAATTGTTCAAAGTCCGCTTATGAGTGAGAACATGTGGTACTCAATTCTTTGTTTCTGTGATAGATTACTCAGTATTTATTATGAACTCTAAGTCCTTCCAAGTTGCTGCAAAGTTCATAATTTTGTCCTTCTTTATGGCTGCATAATATAATGTTCTCAAGATTTAACATCATTTACAGTCAAACTTGCTCTACCCACCTGCCATAAACAAACTTTCTCTCAGGCAAAAATACTTATTTCCATATACCGTTATTGTCTCTCTGCTTTTCTTAAATACTATTTACAGAGCATCAGAATTCCACAATTTCATGTTCTAGCTCAAATCTCTAGTCAAATATTTTGTCTCTAGTTCATCTCTTCTCTACTTTACTCTTGGCTATGTTATAACTTTCTCCAATTTTATTATAGCAATATTTTATTCTATTTTCTTTCCAACTGATGAAAATTTGGGAGAATATCATTGAGTCATTTTCCTAAGTCCCTATAGAGAAATCAGATTAACTAAGTTCATCAAGCTATGAATAACTCAAATTTAAAGCTATTGGAACTTTAAATTATTTTGAGCCTTGAGAGGAATGTATGTGGTCTGAGTCACAAAATATGCAGCTGCAACTTCTGCTTTTTCCTGTAAGTTATTAGGAAAGACCAAATAGCCCCAGAGATAAGACCCTTTGAGATCATTACCCCTCCTTATGGAATGTTAAAGCAATCTTCCCTGGCATGTAGCAAGCAGTAACTAATCAAATCATAGGACATATGTACTGTCCTTATATGAAAATATTGTAACCCTGCTAAACATTTCTGTCTCTGCCTATGCCTTAACTTCTGCACTTAGGCTCTCCGACCCCATTCCTTTGCAGTCTGTGTTTCCAGATGGCTAATGTTCAAGTTTTGCCCGCAAATAAACTCTATATTTAATCATATTTCCTCAGTCTCACTACTTACGGTTAACAAAACTAAAGCACAGATGTCACTAGGCAGTTTGTAGGTGGGTTGGTTGATCTATCATTCCATTCCCTGAAACTCCCATTCACCACTAACTATATTCAAGATGAAGGTATGGTTAAATCAAAATGTGTTCACTGTTGTAGTGTCAATGTTATGACAAATGGCAGAGATCTGAGGGTTAGTATACCCTAGGAAATATGAGTGGATAGGCACCCCACAACCATGTCAATTGTTTCATATCCTTAGAATCTCCAGAGTATAGTTTCTGTTCAATAAATATATGTTGACTTGATCCACTGGAAATTTGTCACAGAAATAGCATGGATTTAGGAGGTTTTGGGTAAAAGTATAAAACCACTTGGGAAATGATGTCCACAGGTATGGCCAGTGCCCTATTCCAAATCATCAGGAAATGCACTCATCATTTATAGGAGGATGTTTTACTGTGGTTTTCATACCATAGAAATTCAACCAGAAGAATTGGAATAAAGAAAAAGACAGATATTTGGGGCAACAGACAAAATTTCTTCAATCTTTTATTTCCAGGGTGATGCTCTGTGGATATTTTTAAAAGAAAACTTAAGTGCTCTTTTTTGTCAAATAGAAAGTAGCATTTGGCTACTAAATAGTCCAAGTTTTAGCTACATAGGACCTACATTTGCAAGCAACAGTTAATGAAATAGAAAACTCAGTGGCAAATATCTAATAGATACGGAGTGCCATCTTAGGTACTCATGTGCTGGTAATTTGAGCAATTTCCTTCATCCCCCTGTGTTTTTGTCACATAATTTGCAGATGGGATAAAAAAAATTACCTCCCATACATTTTATGATTATTTTTATAATATAGAAAGATGATGGAAGCAAAGAGTTTCAAAATACTTTATTTACTTTTCTTTCTTTCTTTCTTTCTTTCTTTCTTTCTTTTTTTCTTTCTTTTTTTTGTTGGAGTCTTGCTCTGTCATCCAGGCTGGCATGCAGTGGCACAATCATGACTAACTGCAGCCTTGACCTCCTGGGCTTAGGCGATCCTTCCACCTCAGCCTCCCGAGAGCTGGGACTACAGGTACGCACCAGCACACTCGAGCACACTCAGCTAATTCTTATATATTTTGTAGAGATGAGATCTCACTATGTTGCTCAGGCTAGTCTTGAACTCCCGCACTCAAGCAATCCACCTGCCTTGGCCTTCCAAAGGGAATACAGGTGTGAGCCACTGCGCCCAGCCAAAAGACTTTATTCTTAACATCTCCAAAACATCTGATAAATGATATTGAAATATGTTTTCATTTCCATCTGAATATTTTGTTATACTCATATGCTTAGCCTCCATCATTGTCCATGAACTCACTCTGCCCCACAATCCAAAAAACCTAAGCTAAATCAGCACACTCCCTGAATCACCACCTCATCCCCTCTCAGCCCACATTTATACTAGGGTGCTAAAGTGTGCAGCAAAGTACTCTGAGAGTTTGTAAGAGACCCTAGTTACCTTATAGGAAAGAAGCAAACATAGGGTGCTCCTCTCACCTGGGAGGGAATAGTTTTCACCTTGCAGATAATGAGTGGAAAAATACAGAAGCATATTTTTTCTAAAATCAAGATTTAAATAATAATGTAAGGCCTCCAAAAGGAATAGATTGCCCAGTGCCTATGATCTATGGGGGGAAAAGTGTTATTGAGACAACACCCGCTTCATACTTATATACCTTACCTCATTTAATCTCTTCTCCACACTCTGAGGTGAGATTACTGCCCCCATAATACAGATGAAAATTCTAGGCTTCAAGAGTTAACCAGTGAGAATTGAAATAAGTTCCAAAACAAGATGTGGTGATACTGTCTCTCCATGCCTGATTAATACCCAGAGAAGGTGCTCAGACATTCAGCACACTGTAAGAAGATTCCTGGGTGATGTGAGAAGTGGGGTTTTTCTTATCTTTGAAACAATAATTTCCAAATATGTCTATCAGGATCACCTAGAGAGCTTTTTAAAAACAGAGATGCCTGGACCCACACATGGTATTTTTGATTTAGGAAGTTTAGAGAGTTCGTGGAAATTTGTATCATAAGGGTTCTGGTGCACAATCAAGGTCTGGAAACACTGTTCTTAGTAACTTCCAATTCCAAGATGCATTGATTTTCTAAGATTGGCCAGCAAAGATATTTTGGGGTGAGAGATAATTATCTAAGTATAGGACAGTTATCTTTGTAGGAAAATGTTTACAGCTGTTCAAAGTAACCTGCTGTGGCAGTCAACGGACACTGCCAGGGGAGGGAGGGAGAACATAGCAACACAAATGGTACCTGGTCCTAAACCAGGGAAGTGAGAGCCAGTTGGAGGTCCAAATTTCACTCGCACAGAGCCTGCTTATGTAACCAATCCTGATGTGTACCCCACATATCCATATAAAAATAAATTTTAAAAAATGACAATGAAGATGAAAAAAATTTTTAAGTAACCTGCTAAAAAGAACAAAATCATTAATTCCATCAGGATGTGTGTCATTTGCTCTGTTTTTTCCAGAAGTTTGCCTTCCTGTCCTAGTTAGCTCTCTTGTAAACACTTTGACTCTGAGAAAAGATCAAGAAGGTAAAAATAACTGAGCAAACTCTTCCTTTTCAAAAAGCAACTCAATATCTGTATTAAAATCCTCACCCTTGTTCATCCCCCACTCATGAAGAACCAACTTGCATTCAAGATGGAGTACTACAGTTTTACTAATGTTGGCTCATACCTCTTTGAAAAACTACCACAGTCACAAATAAAGGAGCTTTGAGAAAGGGTCACTCATGTTGTCTCACTTTTTTATTTGACATCCATGACATAGCCTACAGACTACCCAGGGCCTTTGTGTGATTGAAATAGTTCTATAGGTCCCCTACAATTGTGGATAAATCACAAAGATGAGGAAAACGCAAGATACAGCGGAGATATCCAAAAGCAGACACCTTCAAACAGAAGGAAGCCACTTCCCATCCAGAGGGCAGAGGACAGGATCACACTCAAAAGTAAAGTGCCCACCTGCATTCACTCTTCTCTTTGATATCAATTCTCACTTGGTACAAACACGTCCAAGAGAGTCACCCCAGCAAGTCATCCATGTGACTCTCATGTCACCCTCACTCAGGCTTCCCCAGCCCCTTTCTCCCACCCCAGCAGCTTCTTCATTGCCCCTTTCACATCCTTGTTCCTCAGCGTATAGATGAGGGGGTTGACACTGGGAGTGACAATGGTGTAGAAAAGGGTGAGGAACTTCCCTTGATCTTGGGAATAGCTGCTGGCCGGTTGCAGGTACATGTAAATGATGGTTCCATAGAAGAGGGAGACCACTGTCAGGTGAGAAGAGCAGGTGTTTAAGGCCTTCTTGCGCCCTGCTGCTGACTTGATCCTCAGAACAGCAGCGGCAATCATGCTGTAGGAGATAAGGATCAGGGAGAGAGGCACCAGGAGGAGGGCGACTCCAAAGGCAAAGGCAAATGCTTCCACTAGCATGGTGTCTTCACAGGACATGGCGATCAAAGCAGGCATCTCACACAGGAAGTGGTCCACCCTGCGACACCCACACCGGGAGAGTTGCATTGTCTGAGGACACATAACAAAGGAGTTTAGGAAACCACAACACCAGGCCATGGTCACCAGCTGCAGGCAGAGACGGGGGTGCATGACCACCATGTAGTGCAGGGGTCGGCAGACGGCCACATAGCGGTCATAAGACATGACAGCCAGGAGGACACACTCGGTAGAACCCAACACCATGTAGATGTAGAGCTGGGCCACACAGCCATGGTAGGTGATGGTCTTCTCTGGACCCCAAAGGTTCCACAGCAGCTGGGGGACAATACTTGTTGTAAAGCAGAGGTCCAAGAAAGACAAGTTCCCGAGAAAGAAGTACATGGGTGTGTGGAGCCTGGCATCCATGATGGACAAGAGGAGGATGGCAGTGTTGCCCACCAGAGTCAGGACGTAGAAGACCAAAACAAAAGCAAAGAGAATTCTCTCTAGTCGAGGGCGATCAGAAAAACCCACCAGGATGAATGCTTGTAGGTAGCTGTCATTGTCCCTTCCCATAATCTTCACCAGCTGTTATGGAGAAACAAAAAAAATTTGGATAAGCAGGAAAATGAAGATTAGCCAGCACTCTCCAAGTCCCCTTTACAGGTGAAGTTTAAAAAGTCATTTGCCCTTTCTTTACTTTTCTAGCACTATGCTTATTGATACCTATTTGCATAGATACTGATACCTATGCAAAGCAGTATGCATGCTGCCCCAGAGGACAGAATATGAATTGACTCTACAGCTCCCTTCCTTGGTAAATAATATATGTAAATATGCAAATAATGGCAAAGAAGGGAGAAAAAGAATTTTTTTTGAAAGAAGATTTCTGGAAAGTTTGAGTATTATGCAAATTACTCTCAATTGACCAGAGACACCACCGTTAAAAAGTTTGTATTAAGGGAGATTGCTGGATCTGAGAGTTGGTTTGGGTTGAGTTCCAAATAACAAGTAAGAATTTGACATGTAAGAGACCGAGTAAAATATGTTTCAAGTAGAAAGCAGCATGTGCAAATGCAGGAAGGACCAAATTCATGGATGATGCTCAGGTAATTTGTGCATATATGTATGTATCAGCAATTCCTCAATGGCATGCAATTTTATTAAGATGAAACACAATAACTTTTGACTCTACAAGAAAGGATTGAGATGGAAGACCATCCTGATTCTGCCTTTACAAGAGGCAGACCTGCAAATGTGTGACCTGCAATTCAGTTTACAATTTGACTTTTCCTCATATAAGACAAAAAAGAAACTGGATCCAAGTCCCCACCAGCCCTCACATGTCTACATGACTTGTGACATTGGGTGTATGCCCTGAGCACTTCCAGCTTGTCACAATTTCCACAGCCTAAGCCAAGGGCTTTGATGGGGACTCCACATTATAGTGCCAATGTCCACCAAGGCTTGTATCCACTATGATAACAGCAAATTACATCCGGGTAGCATACAAGAAGAAAGCAGCAGGAATGAGGGCACAGAAACATTTTGAAGGATGCATGTCCCCATGCAGCTGCTGTCACCACCCATCAGTCCTGACAGTGGAAGTGTCATGAGCTCCATCCAGCAGGAGCTGCAGGGAAAATTCTCAAGTCCCCATTCATTGGTTCAGGCACCAAACCCTCAGCAAAGCCCTATGGGTATTGGAAGTAGCCAGGCTGCCTGCGTCCTCACAGGAGACACTTTCATATACATATTTTGCAGATGCTGGTTGTGAAGAACAATGTGTATTTCTACATTCACAAATGTATAGCAAGTTTTCACCCAAGTTCAAGATACACAAGAGTGATAATCACAAGCTGCACAAATTGTTTGTCAAAGTTTGTCACTTAGGGCCTGACTCCTTCACCAAAATCTCAAATTTACCTTGTAGTCATCTATTCAAATTTTTTTCAAGTAGGTTTATTCTATCCATCCAATATATACCCATGCTCAGCTTTATGACAAATACTCAGAGACTCTTTTCTGTTTCCACAGGGCTGCACCCTGTTTTCTTGGGTATTTTAGCTCATATCTTTAGTTCAGAATCATGAAATTGAAAGGAATAGAGTTTTTGAAAATTGTCTAAACACCCTTAGTAGTTTAGTTGGCACATAACACTATAAATGTTTACTAATTCTGAAACATTTATCTCCAAGACTGAAATTGGATTGATTCACTGGCTGAAGGTTATGCCCCAAACTGCATAGAGGAAAATCCTTCTAATAGTTTTCTGTGCTTGTTGAATGGGATTTAACAATACCAAATAATACAACTATTTTTGTCTGGCTCAGGTACATAACACATCTTGAGCAATTGTCATTCTTTTCATGTTCACATCTACAGTCTCAGGCCTTCACTGCAGCCCTGCAAGGTGGACAGGCCAGGTATTAGAATCTCCATGTTAGAGTTGAGGAACCTCAATGACAGAGAAGCCAAAGAATAATTAACCCTCATAGTACAGCCTCATATCTGAGCAAAGTCCTCAGTGCAGTCCTAGCCATTCACTCAGAGTTCCATTCACTTGCCTTCCTGCCCTGTTCCTATCCATTTCTTACCCACTCAAGAATATGGTTGTTTAAAGTTGATTATTTACTACTGCACTCCCATTAACCTGCTTAACAAGCTTAACAATGAAACCATCATTATGTGCAGTTTCCAGAGAGAAGCTTGTGATCATTCTCAAAATCACTTAAGAAGACTTGCAATGCTTGATTTGCCCTTATGCCAAAAGAGAATAACACAAAGATTTTCTGTTCAAATTGGTTATCATTTTGTTTAAGAGATTTAAAAGGCTGGTTTACTGTGTGCGCATCTAGGCTCAGGAGATGCCCTTGGATTCGCTCAGCTAAGAATGGAGAAACAGGTAAAATTCCTAATCTATCTTAGATTCACTTTGTTAGAGTTTATTGCATTTGATTGTTTCTAAATGGGACGCAGTAACTCTATTCCAAAATGGAGTTCCAAATTGTGAGTTGGCATTGGGAAACCCCTCACTCTGGTGTCCTAACAGATATAAACTCTAATAGAAACTACCACAAAGATAATTATATATCTACATATAAAGGATTAAATATGCAGATATAAGACAACAAAGCTGTGTTAAAATCTTTACCCTTGTTCTTTCCAGAAAGTAGAAGATCTTAGATTCCGTCAGCCCTCCTTACTTCAATTCCAGAGATCAACGGGGAGTTTTCTCAGGGGTAAGGCAGCTAATTCTGGTTTCTTTTTGTTTCTGGATCTTCCAAAGGAAATTCTAATGAAAACTCTGATAGGAGACTGAGCACAAAAATAACGTTTGCCCCATTGAAGAGTTAATGAATCTTTAGTAGCAAAGCTTGGAAGAGAAGTGACTAGCTGTGTGAGGAAACAGCCAGTTAAGTTAAGTGGGTGATGTGGCATCGTGCCACATTTCAGATCAACATGTTTCCTCTCACATCCATATGTACAGGCACCCTGGGGCTAAGGAGACCAGCAGACATCAGTCTCCAGGGATAAAAGGAAGCACACCTAGTTCTAAGAGCTCTGAGAATACTGACAATGTCATTGTATTAGTTTCTACTAAGTGGATAAGAGACTTTAATACCAGTCACCTTGGGAACTTTGAATAGTCTGGGGCCTGAAGAAAACTGGCCCCAGTTTATTTATAGAGCTAAGACTTCAGGGGCTGGTATTCTCATCTAGAGACTGGCCTAGGCCCCCATATACAAAGGCAGAAGTCACCAGGGAGTCAACAAGGAAAGGTCCCAAACATGGGGCTCAGGTTTTCTTGAAGAGAGAATTTCTGGGTTTTATGCAAAAACAGGAGGGAGATAAATTTTTTCATCTGGTCCTGGAATCATAAAATTAAAATTATGAAAGAATTCCCAAAAAGTTGAATGTGGACACAGACACAGGAAACTCTTGGGTCTGTCATTGCCAGGTTGAGAAGCCAAGGGAGACTTCGCCTCTTCCCTCTACTCCAGTCAGTGTGTTTTCACCTCATACTTTGACACTGCCATCTGGAGGCTGCAGTACGGCTTGAAACAGGTGACCAGTCAATGTCTACACCCACCCCTTCCCCATGTTCATTGTGCGTGTGTCTTCCCAGTGACCAAGGCTGTCTAGTCTCACCTCCTACAGGAGACCTCCCAAACAAAAATACTAAGTGGAAATGTCAGCTTTTCATAGAGCTGCCAAAAATAATTTGATTGCAAGGTTTTATTTAGCTTTTAAAACCAGCATTGATGCTACCACTTGCCCTAAGTTGTGATAGGAATCTCTTGAGACGTATCAGGATAAAATATATCCAATTTTCTTAGATCTTGAGCTGTCCTCAATTCCTTGAAAGAAAAATACAATTTCTGATCACAGTGGAGTCAAATTGAAAATAAATAATAGAGATAAGAGAAAAATCACCAAATATGAAGAAAGTGTATAGTGCGCATCTAAACAATCTATAAGTTAATTACAAGAATTTAAGGCTGATTCAATGCTCAAAAATCAGCCAATGAATTCACAAATTAATAGACTAAAGAAGAAAAATCACATGGTCATATCAATCAATGAAGAAACAAATTGACAAAATTGAACATCATTCATGATAAAAACTTTCAAAAAGCTAGGAATAGATAAAATTTCCTCAACTGGATAAAGAGCATCTACAAAAAACCTACAGCTAACATACTTAATGGTGAAAAAGTGTATTTTTTCCTCTAAAATTAGGAATAAAGATGTCTGTTCTCACCACTCTTATTTAACATAGTTCTGGAAGTTCTGGCTAGTGCAAGTAGACAAGAAAAAGAAGTTAAAAGGACAAAGCTGGAAAGAAAAAAATGAAGTTACCTCTGTTTGCAGATGACATGATAATACATGCAGAAAACCCAAAGGACTCAACAATAACAAACAAACAAACAAACAAAATCTTAGAACTATTTAAAAAATTCAGTAAAGTTGCAGGATACAAAGTTGTTTTGTTTTTAGCAGACCTTCAGATTAGTGTTTCTTTTTCAAATCTAAATGATATGACTAATTTAAAAAATAGATTTTCAAAAACATTAAGAATCTGGAACCATTTTGATTTTAATACATGCTTTGTTTTAACTTTACTCTTTCTCTTTTTTCTAGTATATTTTATTTTAAAGATGTGAGGTACAATTCAGGATTAGATATACAAATGGATATCATGTAAGTAAAGTTTTAGCCTCCCTTTGGTCCCTACTTTGCCTGGTTTGAGATCTGGTACCCTTATTAGTGCTATGCTCCCCACCCCTGGCAGTATCCTGCTACTGCCAGTCCCTTTCTTACAGTATTATGGTAAATATTCAGGGTCTGCATATGAGTGAGAGCATACGGTACTAGTTCTTTGTTTCTGTGATAGATAACTGAGTATTACAGACTCTAAATCCATTCAAGTTGCTGTAAAGTCCATATGTTTGTCCTTCTTTATGGTTGCATGATATTCCATCATGTATATGTACCACTTTTTTTTTATCCAGTCCAGTTTCGGTGGGCAGCACGATTGGTTCCATGTTTTTGCTATTGTGAGTAGTGCTGCAATAAACATGAGTGTGCAGGTATCTTTTTTGTAGAATAATTTGAGTTCCTTCAAACATATTCCCAGTAGGAGGATTGCTGGGTCATATGGAAGGTCAATTTCTAGTCAATCGCCACACTGTCTTCCAGAGAGGTTACACTAGTTTGCATTCCCACCAGCAGTGTAGAAGTGGTCCCTTTTCTCCACATCCTCCCCAGCATCTGTTGTTGTTTGTTTTATGAATGATGCGCATTCTTATTGGGGTTAGGTGGT
>CAUYQG010072578.1:0-22937 GCA_963574415.1 Tarsius wallacei | reverse complement strand
ATTGTCACAACATTTTATTATTATCACCATTTTACACTTGGGAACTGGGTTACAGAATAACCTTAAGAAACTTTAAAAATGCCATACAGCAGGAAGTGGCATTTGCTCCAAAGTCTCTGCCATCTTTTTTTTTTTTTTTTTTAGTTGGGATCTCACTCTGTAACCCAGGCTGGAGTGCAGTGGCACGATCACGGTTCGTTGCAGCCTCTACTTCCTGGGCTCAGACAATCCTTCCACCTCAGCCTCCCGAGTAGCTACAGGCGCGCAGCACCATACCTGGCTGATTTTTTGATTCTTTGTAGAGATGGGCTCGAACTCCTGGGCTCAGGCAGTCCTCCTGCCCACCAAAGTACTGGGATTATAAATGTGAGTCCCTGTACCCAGCTGAATCCCTGCTTTCAATCACCATGCTGAGCTGTCTCTCCAACCCCTGCCTGGAGTTTCTGAGAGTCTGTCTTGGAAACGGTTCTCAGACTTACCCCTTCCCTTCCACTTCCAGCAGGACCACATTAGCTTAGGCCTTCAGTATCTCATCTCAGCTCTTATATTACTCTCCTGACTGCTCTCTCCAAGTTTCTTCTCTTCCCTAGCCAAATCCATCCTTCCCTATGCTACCAGGTTAATTAGCTTAAAGCATGGCTATATTTAGTAGACATTTTGCTTAGCACCCTCCTGAATTATAAGTAGACTCTTTACCTGGGCATTCAAAACTCTTCCAATGTGGCTTTGGCTTATCACTCCAACTTCTTCATTTTCCTATACTTCAAGTGGATTAACTTGAACAAGGCCTGCACTTGCCCCCCTGGGTACTTCTGCTGTTCAATGCTGCCTCTTGTGCCCTTCCCTAACACGGCCCCGCACACCTGTGAGCATCTGTCTGAACTTTCCTGTTCAGACGTGCCTCTTCCTTGCCCTTAGTTCTTCATCAGCATTCATCTCTCCCTGTTTTGAATGATGGTTACTTATGATCTTGCCTTATTTCACTTCCAGAGTGTAACGTCTCTGAGGGCAATGACGGTATGTTATATATCCTACCACAGATAATACCTAATAGAAGCCTGCACATGGTAAACCTGCAATAAAAAATTTTTAAGGGAAACTGAATGTACAGGCTAGTTACAGTAATTCTCAAAATAAGTGAATGATAAAACAAAACACATCTTTTAAAAAACTGCTTGAAATACAAGTTAATCCTTAAAAATAGTAAGGCGCTAACGGATTTGAGACTCTGGTGAATGACGGAGGCAGAAACTTTACAGAAAAACAGAGTGTAGAGGATGAAATCCTAGCCCTTTGTACTGCAAGATGAAAAATGTGTCAAACATGTGAACCAGCACATGCACAGATAAGACTATCGGCCACAGGGCGTTACCTTGGCAACTGTTTGCTCAGCAATGGTGCTAGGCCGGCGCTGGCGGCCATCAAGTCTCTGCTCCACTGGAAAACTGCTCCTATGTGATTTCAGGCGCTCCACCAACAGGAAATAAATGGCAGCAAAGTGGTTATAGCTCTTGTTCTGCAAAGACTGAAAGAGAAAACAAGAGCTGAAAGCAGAGAACTGTAAAAACCAATGCCATGAACTATACATTTCTAAAAGAAGAGGAAGGAAATCACGTTTTTAAAAACAGAGCGACAAACAAAGTGTGCCTCAAGATGAAAGCTGTTTTAGAATTTAGACTGGAAGGCAGAAAATGTCAAGTCTCTAGTATTAATTATATAAAGGGTGACACCTTTGGATGACTCGACCAGCCCTTTTACATGAACAGGATCCATTTATTTTTCTGCAGTTGGAGAAAATGCCATCGCTGTCTCATGTAGACATTCCCCGATGCCGTCCTACGGTCCCGTCTCATAGCTGTAACTGGCGTACGGTCAGATAGCAACCTGAGCCTGGGGCTCTTATTTCATGGCTTCAACACAAGTCCCAGCCTTTGAAAACTCTGAAGTGAATGATTAAAGTCTCTGGGGAACATTTTGTTGATTATTTTGGGCTGGAGAATGACATCTGGATGCTAAATTGAGAGACACGATGTCTCCATTCTTAGGTAATTTTTTCCTCTTGTTTTTGCAGTCCCACCCTTTTGAAACCTTGAAAATAAAGTTGCTTCCCAAATTTTCACATCTCTAGCTGCCAGCGTTCCCAGGATACTAAGGGAACAGAAAACAACTGCTCCTTTGGCTTCTAATTCCACCTGACAGTCCGAATGGGCTTCAGGCAGGGCACCCCGGATGCAGAGCATCGCAGCAAAAATCACAGGCCAGCAGACTCACACTCCTAGCTGCCACTCTGGGTATACCTCATGGACAAGTACGTAGAAATGCCAATAAGCGCATGATGAGTAAGGCAGTCTGGTTTCGCTTGTGGCTACAAGTGGGGAAAGGCAGCTCAGTCTTGAGAGAGAGTCTTGGTCTTCCACAGCAAACAAGAGGCATTTGATACTCTTTCTTGATATACTTCCTGCTTAAAAGCACTGTTTGCTTTTTATTATTGTGGAGGTATTGAAGATAGGTATCATCTCCTATTAGCATGCTTACTATTAAAGGACAGAAACAAAAGCCAGGAGAAATTTTCCAGGGTCATGACCTTCTTAGTTCTATGGCCCCTAATACTTCCAAATAAGGAACCCACCTGTTTCTGCCTTCTTAGTTTCTCCAGTTCACAATTTAAATCCCACTGACTTTCTCAAACCCAATGCCTACACCTTCCTGTTTCCTGCTCAGTCCTTAGCCTCGTTCCCTATCTGTACATTTATATTCCATACAAACTAGTTAAATACCTATGTAAAATTTCATGCTTTATTTTGTTAAGCTTCTATCTTTGTCTTCTCTGAATCTTTTGTAAATGCTTCCTCTTGGATTTTTTGGCAAATGGGGCAAAACAAGGAATTGAAACACTAAATAAAAACAAATATAGGGGGTGGGGTGGGGATTTAAAAAAAAAGCAAATATAAAAGAGTCTGATGCAATCCAAAGGGAACACCAAACAGTATGGCCAGGTGCTCGGGAGAGATGTGCTCAAAGGCCAGGATGACAGGTGTGAGCATGAAGTTCCGAGTGACTAAGTGCAGCACAGTGCTCAAATACCTTTAGTGAAATCTCTGATCACTTTACCTCAATGGTTTTCTGCTGATCTATTCCAAGGCTGTGCATCAGTCGCAGGACCTGTTCATTAAACTCCCCAATGGATGGCTCGTTTTCTTGCTCTTGTGGATAGAGAACAGGTCTCTGCACAGGAACTTCTACGAGCATCCACTTATGCTCCTTGATTTGAGCTATGGTTAGCCGCTTGGATGGGTCTAGGACCAACATCCTTCGAATAAGGTGCTCACAATCTATAGAAAACACAATGTTGTAAAAGTCACATAAATCACCTGTACTTTAGGGTTATTTGCTTGACTCGTGACTGTACACCAGTGCTAATCTTTGAGTCCTCCACTGGAAAGAAGAAGGTCAAATGAATAAATGAACACATGAAGGCTCCTTATATTTGTCAAGTTCACATGAAGAACAAATACTTAAGAAAAACAAGAGGGAGTAGGTCTATCGGCTTCTGTGCCAAATGAACCTGTCTACTGCATTTTCCAACTAAAAATATCTAGAAACATACATAGATTTCCACTAAAGAAAAGAAATAAGCCTCATTCTTATAACAAGCCAATAATAAATTGATCCTCAGTCCCATCTAGGCTGACAGGCTAAAGCTATGTAAGTGAGGCAAAGAGCTCTCCAAGGGGCTATGGCGTTTCTCCACATCAGTGCAGCTGAGAAAAATCCATGTGAAACATTATTTACTTCTGATTACACTATGAAAATTGCACTGCTGCAACTTTGAGCACTAGCTTCTCATTCTCTAAGCTGACTCCCTTACTACTCCCACATAAGCTAACTTTTTTTTTTTTTATAATCAGTATTTTTTATTATGATATTGTGGGGTACAGTCAAGGATTAGGTATATAAATATTAAGCTAACTTTCTGTCATTCACTACATGCCAGGCATCGTGCTAAGGACCTGATACAGATTTTTTTTTTTTTTAGTTGGGGTCCTACTCTGTCACCCAGGCTGGAGTGCAGTGGTGTGATCACAGTTCAGGCAGCCTCAAGCTTCTTGGCTCAAGTAATCGTTCTGCCTCAGCTTCTCAAGTAGCTGGAACTACAGGCCTGTGCTACCACTCCCAGTTTGTTTTAAAACTTTTTGGAGAGATGAGGGTCTTGCTATGTTGTCCAGGCTAGTCTTAAACTCGTGGCCTCAAGCGATCCTCTTGCCTTGGCCTCCCAAAGTGCTGGGATTACAAGCATGAGCCACTGCACCTGGTATATACAGATTAATTTAGTTAAGCCTTACAACACCCTTGGGGTAGGAACTACTGTTATTTTCATTTTCTAGATGGGGAAATTGAAGCACAGAGAGCAGATGTAACTTGTGGTAGACTCAGGATTAAGACCAGGTAGTACGGTAGCCTGGCTGCAGAGTCTATGCTCTAAGCCACTGACAGCATTATTTCTACTGTTGGGAGGAAATAAAAGAGTTAAGAATGACAAGCAAACATGAAACTAAGGAGTAAACCTAATGGTTGCCTATGGAACAGTCCAATATAAGATGGGTAGAGACTGCGGCATATCATCTTAATTCAGCAGACTTCTGCCAGTTGGCTTTGAGTTAAATTAAAATACTTTTAATCTTGCAAAGTCCATTTCATATATAGAGCAATATAGTTGTGAACCTGCCTCTATGAAGTGCTTTGCTGAGTCTAAAATAAGCCTGGGACCTCTACAGACCCAGAGTGAGTGAGAAGACTTGCTGTTCTTAATCTGGGAGATGTGCTGTGTCCAGTCACAAGCAGGATGGCTGGAACTTGTGTCACTTGCACAGAGGGAGCTGCTTATTGCTATAGCTTCTAAAACAACTTAGTGACTTTATTTGGCACCCAGACTATTAGAAAGCTTCTGCCTAGGAATTTGGAGCACAAATACCATAAAGTACCACTAGTAGATGAACAGCTTGTTACCTTCTGACATGAAATACGGAATCCGGAATCTTCCTTCCAAAACCCTCTGCCTTAAAATCGGAAGGGTCGGCCCATCAAAAGGCAGAGCTCCACAGACAAGGACATAAAGAACAACTCCCATACTCTAGGGAAGAAAACAATGCAGTCACTTTTCTGCCAAGCAGTTCAAACACTGTTTTCTTGAACATTCCAGGGCGCTTGAAATCATATGGACTGAAAAATTCCTGTCTGGATGTATCATTTTCTCAGTTTGAAAAAAAAAAAAAAATCTGAAACGCTGACTACTGCAATAAGTATCTTTTAAAGCATACCAAAAAATCTGAATTTCATCATTTTTATTAATTTAACTTTAAGTTAATGCTGTTATATATAGGATAATAACACTTGCCCCTAGAAATTCTTCCCTAGGGATCCATTTCAAGATGCTCTGATTAATTATAGTCCAGTGGATAGGGAAATATGAAATACTGCTCATGTGTTAATTACTAGGAGCATCTAAGATGGGTCAAAGCACCAGGTATTATCATTACAGATGCATTTAACAACACAGCAAAGCAAAGCAATACCCAAATGTCCAGCTGTGGTCCTTCATACTGCTGTCCTTCAAAGACTTCTGGGGCTGCATAAGGGGGGCTGCCACACCACGTTGCCAGCAGTTCACCATTTTCAAAGAAATTTCCAAAACCGAAATCTATTGGGATGGAAATAAATGTTACTTTCATCTATGCTCTCAAACTATACTGCACTTCTCTGTAATAATTTTATAATATGCTATATTAATGATATCACTACTATTTATTCTGTGAGAACAGGGAAGATATCTGTCTTGTGATGTTTCCCTAGCATTTCGCATAATGACTGGCAAATAGTAATACTCAATAAATATTGTTGAATGAATGTGTAAGTGATCAAGTTTTCTTCTCAAAGTAAGTGAGAGATTGGGAAAAGACTTTGTCATATATTTTTAAAACTGAAAGTTCATTCAGAATTTTTAAGAACGTTGGTGTAAATAACCAACTTGAATTTGATAATCTTAAGAATTTCAATTACCTGATGATTGCTAGGAGCTCTTTATCTTATATGGTCTATAAGGAAAGACACAAATAAGTAAAACTCTCAGCTAGTCACCTAAAAACAACCGAGTAACTGGCTGCTCTTACAGCCAGGATAGCATGATCTATAACTCTCTAAAGCAACTAAGTACAGTGTTTCCCAAGTAACAACTCTCTAAGCATTGGTCCTTATCTCCTGTTTTAGGCAGATACCCATCTGAATAGCTTACTAACCTAGGATGGCTGTGTGCCCAGCCACAAACTACCTATCACCATCACTTACTTACTCATTTATGGACTGCGGTGGCATTATAATTCAAAATAGTTAATGGCCTTCTCTTTATAATCTCAGTCATACTGAATCTACAGCTTCGATACACAGAATGTACTCTGGAAACACTGTACATAGATGCCTTTGATATGCATGAAAAAAATTCAGGAAGCATTGGTATAAATGCAAGTTCATACCTTTTTGCGAAGCCTTTGCAGTCTCATGTTCTTACTAAGGAAACACATGCCAATTATTCTGTAAGTTATACCCAGACTGTCCTATTCTGTTACATACGCCTGAATGAAGAACACTGCCTCACGACACGAACTGGGACTGCACTTAGCTGGAGTGTGGCACAGTAGGCACAGTGAGCTTTAAGAGATGCCCAAGAAAGACTGGACTGAGTCTCCACTGCCAGACTGACTGTGACTCTGGATCAGCCTTTGTGAGCCTTAGCTTCCCCAACTGTAAATATGTCTAGTCAGCAGGTAGGTGTGAGGATCCAGTATGTTAGCATAAATGCACTCCCTTCACACCTTGAGACTGTGCACACATTTGTACCTTAGGAAAAGCATTCTCTTAGCTTAGTGACACAAAGACGGGTGGCAAGCAGTCACAACAGCCACAACAGTAGCAAGCCCTACCATCCCAGCTTCGTGGAAGAGCATACCCTATGCAGAACTACAGCTGATCTCCAGTTTTGCCACTTTCTGGCTTCAAATCCTCTAGGAAAGTTATTTTTTCCCCACATCTATAAACGTGGGGAGAATCCGCCCACTCAGATAGGATGTCATGGGGATTAAGCAAGATTAAGAATGTAAAATGCGTAGAGCAAGTGAATGTGAAATGTCAGTTCTCTTCTCCCTCTGTGAGACCATTATCACCAACTATTGCCTTTCAGAGAAAAAGGTCCTGAAAAAATAGACAGGAGAGGTAGAAAAGAGGGAGCTTAAAGGTTCAGAAGAGAAGAGGGTACGGGTGAGGAAAGAGCCTCAGACACAGTCTAAACCTGGTGGTCTGCCCTGGGCATCCAGCAACATGAAGCTAAGGGGTGCCAGGAAGAAGCTGTCTCCTTACCATGTGACCTCCGTTCAATCCCACAGTCCACCTTTCAAAATGACTGGGTGGAAAGGCCTTATCTTCTCAGTTCCACCTCTGTGACTAACTACTCTTATCACATTGCATCCCATATGGGCACACAGATATATGTTTCTAATTTTTGAGAAAAGCCATACGCTCAAATGAGTCAAGGACTAGATGTTCAAATGTTAATTTCACTGCCAGGGTAAAGCACAAACTCTGGGATGTATGTTCAGGATCCTGAAATAGGTACAATAATTATTGCACTTGAAACCAAAATCACGGACTGAGTTTTAATATGTGTAAGTTGAGGAAACTCTCCATTGTTAAGTTGTTAACTCTGCATTGTTAAGTTCTAATGTCTCAAAGAACTTTCTATCATCGTTTCATTCTGTATTTCTCCACATCCTGGCGAAATGAACTCATTAGAACTGAAGGGGACACAGGCCTGCCAGGAAGGCAGCCTGAGGCGCTATCACTGACATGCTTCACAGGCAAGAGTGCAAGCACTAGGCATGCTTCCCCAGAACTTGGGAAGCCCATTTTCAACCACGGCTTTACAGCTCCCTGCTCACTTACAAGAGGAGCAGCCCTAAGTAGCTGTTTACCTCTTTCTTTCTAAGAGACGGGGTCTCACTTTATCGCCCAGCCTGGGAGAGTACAGTGGCACAATCATAGCTCATTGCAGCCGCGAAATCCTGGGCTCAAGTGATCCTTTGGCCTTAGTTTTCAGAGTAGCGAGGACTGCAGGTGCACATGACCACACCTGGCTATTTTTTACAATAGGTGGTGTCTCCCTATGTTGCCCAGGCTGGTCTAGTACACCTGGCCTCAGGAGAACCTCCTGTCTTGAGTGCTGAAATGACTGACAAGTGTGAGCCACTGTGCCTGGCCTGTTTACTCCCATTTTCTATGAGTAACCAAGGAAAACAGGAATGTGGGTCTGTAGCATATTAAATGAAACACTGAAATACAATCAGGCTTACTAAGCTACTACTCTATCACATGTGCAGAGGTCTTTTATAATCTTGTCAAAGCACTTCAAACATTGTATTTATCATAACCTGATGAGTGGGTTAAGAAAGGCTTTGGAGGCAGGTGAATTTGAGATCAAATCCTGGGTTTTCTTTTTATCATTCCCCCGCCCCGTTTCCTACTTAGCTATGTCATCTTAGATATAACCTCTTGGGGCTTTGGTTTCCTCATTTGCAAAATAAAGGTAATATCTATACTTCGTGAAGTTGTTGTATTAATACAAACAGACAATATATAAAATGCTACTGAAACATAGTAGGTACTCAATTAATGGAAGCTGTTGTTGCTAATATTATTTAACTTACCTGAGAGTAGAGAATGGGGGAATGACAGTCTGCAGTATGCTGTCTACAGACAATAGCTGCTTGATAAAGGTTTGCTATATGAGTATGTTGTTCTTATCTCTTACAAGTGCTTTCCTATGTGCCAGGAGCTGATCTAAACTCTCTGAAAACTATTTCTTTCTAAGAATCTTATGAGGTATCCTTATTCTAGGAGAAAGTGGGGGTAGAAAGCTAAGTACTTTGCCAAAGGTTATACAGCTAGCTACTAAGTTGCAGAACTGGAATAGAAACTAGAAACCAAATTTAACTTGAGAGTCTCCACTGCTAGCCACCATCTTTATGTCCTTCCCTGGCACAGTGATATGTAGCTATTTTTGAACAAGTTAACAATTGTCAGGTTTAAGAAGTGGCAATGGAAGGCACTTAAAAATAAGAGCCTTTTGCTTTCTCGACAGGAATCGGAATAATTTGCTTCATTCGCAGTCTGCAGCTCTCCGCCTAAATGCATACAGTGAAATGAGGGGTAAAGGGATGAAATACGAAAATGCCATTTATTCTAATGAAATGGACTATATTCATGTTTCATCATACAAACCAAATCTTCATTAAACATCTGCATGCCAGACATGAGTCAACCACTGAACCAACACAGAAGAGTCTTGCACAGAATAATAAAAGCCCCTACATTTCATCTGACTTTTGGAAAGCATTGTAAAAACACTCACTTAGGTATTCCTCTCTCTGCCAGATTCAGAGCCAGCCTGGCCTTGCTGGAAAGCAAACACCTTTAATGTCTTCTCTAGTTTTCTGATCTGCAAGTTAATAACTAAACCTATCGTTGTTATGTTCCGCAGATACTTTGCTTGCTGTTTCTCTGTCATAAAACTTAAGTCATGCAATGTTGGATTCACTTTGATTTTTTAAAAAACTTTTAATTTCAAAATACTTTTAGATTTATAAAAGAGTTGCACCAACGAAGTGAGGAGAATTCCCTATACCCTTCACTCAGCTCCCCCTAATGTTAACATTTTATGTAACTATGGTATCATTATAAAAGCTAAGATTCAATTATCCAAACACTGATTCATTATTAACTAAACTATAGACTTTATTACGATTTTGCCATCTTTTTTCCTCGAATGTTCTTTTTTTCAGTTCAGGATTCCAAACTGCATTTAGTGTCATGCCTTCAAAGTCTTCTCTAATTTGTGACAGTTTCCCAGTCTTTGTCATTCCTGACCTTGAAGAGTACTAGTTAAGTGTTTTGTAGACTTCCCCTGTAGACATATTTTGTAGATACGTCCCTAAAACAATTTCATTTGGGTTTGATGTTTTCTCATGATTTAAGTTATGACTTTTTTGGGAGGAGTATCACCGAGCTGATATGCTTTTCTCAGTCCATCACTTAAGGGGGTACATGGCATTACATGCAATGAGGTTGACGTAACCACTTGACTGAGGTGTGTCTGCTGGATTTCCTCATTGTTAAGTCACTATCTTGCTCTCTGTAATTAATAAATATTTTAGAGACGACACATAGAGGCTATATGTATTCTGTTTCCCCTGGAATGCTCACCCACTAGTTTTAGCACTTACTGGTAAATCTTGATGGTAGCAACCACTGTGTTCCAGTGATGAGTTTTCATTTGCTCAATTCCTTCTGCATGTACTTAGTTTAAATTTTATTTTTCGTTGACAAATAGTAATTGTACGTATTATGTATTTATGAGGTACAATGTGCTGCTGTGATATATTTACATTCTAAAATGATTTAATTCATTAATTAACAAATCTATCACCTCATCAATTGCAAGTCCTCTCTAAGGAAGATTTGTCCCCTTCCCCCTCTATTTATTCTTTCAATTATTTATTTATTATAGTGTTATATTACATATTGTCATAAAATTTTGTTTTATTCTTAAGGTTATAATTCAATACTGTTGTTACTTATTCTGATGCTCAAATGGTTGAGATCTGGCCATTAGAAGATAATTCATGTAGGCAAAGTGCCCTCATCTTTTTAAAATTTTATTTTCTTTTACACATTTCCTTATCTTTTGACACCAGAACATGTTGCACGCTCATCTTGTATTTTCCCTGCCCCAGCTTTGAATCGACTGATTTTCCAAGGAGCCCTGGTTCTTTTTACTAAGAATGGTATTTAGAAACCAAGACTAGGCCCTAGATGTGCTCACTGGCTTGCCCAAGTATCTACAGCTGCAAGTGATTTAGCCAGTACTCGAATACAAGTCCCTCGAACTCCAAGCCATAAAAAACATAATCACAGATGTTCCAAGGACACTGCCAACCAGAAGCTGAATCCACCTTAAAGTTGGAGGTAAAGCTGTCATAGACCCAGGAAAAATCCTTTACATTAAACAGAAGTGAGATATTTCCTAGTTTGTCACTGTGCCAGCAGAAGTTAGCAAGTAAGAGCTTTCTTTTCTCTATATTAGAAACTATGCTAACAGCATCCTTTATAGATGGATGGGAGCAATTAGAGTGTTTACACTTACATTCATTTTAGGAACGCATGACACGCTCAACAGACCACCTTGTCCTTTTCATGGGAAGATACCGGCTCTCAGCCCCACAACAGTAGGCACGTACTCTAAGGTTTTATTCTAACAATGGTTTTGAGATTTCTTGATATTTTCATATTCTCTCTCACCTGGGTTCTGTGTGGCCTAGGATGTTTATAGCAGATAAGATTAGAGGTAGAATCTTTAACTGCAGATCAGTTACCGACTCTCAAGGAAATCAATTGGGCCTCAAAAGTTGAGTCCTCTACTTCTTATCTAACTGACATGGATATATCTGAACACAGTGCTAGAAATGCTATTAGTGTTTTCTTCTCTATATTTTGAAAGTTGACTGACTGACCTGTATCTTCCTGATAACAAAAAGCATTATTACTTTCATTACTAAATTATATAAATTCTCAGTGCCCCAACCTCATTAGCAAAGGGACAGTGTTTTAAGAATAAGAGGGTCTTATGTAGTATCAATAACCTGATCCTGATGATTACTGTCTAGTGGGAACTAAGCACAATATACAGCATTCTGTTCTGTTTGTTGAAATGAAATAGATCAAACATTAACATGCATACAAGTCACCTGGGGAAACTGCTAAAAATGCAGATTCTGATTCAGTAGGTCTAGGCCTGGGCTTGAGATTCTGCATTTCTAACAAGCTCTGAATTGATGCTCATGGCTGCTGTCCCTAGACCACTCTCTGAGTAGCCAAGAAATAGAGAATGAAACAGAGGCTGTGAGAAAGATATGGAAGATTTAAACAGCTGGTCAGCGTTTATTGTTGCAAAATGATATAATTATGAAATACTATTAGGATTTTTATTTTAATAATACAAAGACTAAGTAGGAGCAATTGTTAGGTAAACTAAGTTATTCTTTAAAAAAGAAAAACAGCAAACAAAACACTAAAAACTAGTCTTTTAAGCTCAGAAAAAGTAAATGATTTCTAGGAATCAACACAACCAAGGTAATTTTTAATCTCCAGCAATGTGTTATAATGTCTAATTTATCATTTAAAAAATCCTCCTACACAGCAGCAGATGGCTTTAGGGTTAAATTTATCCTCGTTACTAAAATTACCAGTAGAATTCAGCTATCCAGCCTTGAAGAGTTACACATCCTTTGTAATTATTATAATAGGAGTGAAGAAGACAACTATGAGGAAATGAAAGCTGACAAATGAAAGGCAGGAGAGTAACGGAGACAAAGCTGACCCATTGCACAAACTGAATACAGATCAGCCAACATTGACGTCAGTGCAAACTTTGTTGCCCACCAGCAAGAAAGGCCAGCTGCACAGTTCATTTCCAAACATCAGTCACTCTTCCTATCTGACGGGAGGGAGACCATCACAGTCGAGATGAAACATGATCCTTTGGCCAGCCTGAGACGTCTATTTGTCCAATCAGAGAGTTCAAAAAGCTAAGAAGCAAATAAGTAATCTTCCTTAGCTTAAATGGGGTAAGGGAAGGAAGGGAGACCAAGGGGGAAAAAGGAGTCAAACCAAGCCCTTTGAGCTACTGTATATTCCAGGCTTACACTGCTGTTCCTGCTAAGTAGAACTGAAGGATACAAAGTTTCATTGTGCTGACTGATCTAAAGCTCTTTCTACATTTTACATAATGCCAATGGCAGGAGGATAACAAATTGAAAACTTGTAATAAATATTTCCCAATAAGCCCAGTCTTTGCCTCTGAATACTTTTTTTAGTTCTAGGACACAAAACTGGAATTATATATACAGAAACCTTATCTTAAGGTCTTCTAAGAAGTAGGAAGGTTGCTGGAAGCAATGATGAGAGATGAGGGGCTACTGCATCAAATCAGAAATGAAGCATTCCTCTTGGGCTAAAGACAAGTAGTTTGTGATGCACAAGTCGGATTAATCAGGCTAATTACACAATACTAATTACATTCTAGGTCTCTCTCAGAAAAAAAGTTTTTTTTACATCAAGCAGAGACAATTGAGAATGTAAGTGATAAACTTTCCTTGCTCCTTTAAAATTTGTATTAACAGGCTTTAAGGCCTTAGTTAATTAAAAAAAACAAGCGGGGGTGGGGAGCGGGGTCATATGGTTATCAAAATTTTAAGGCTTTGTTTTTACATGTTATCAATTATACATTAAAGATAAATAGTAGCTCCCTTTTATTGGGTGTTTACATGGTGCCAGGAGCTTTAATTAATTTAACAAACACTTAACTAGTACTATATGCCAGGCATTGTTCTAAGTACCCTGCAAATATTAACTCAAGTAATAACCACTACGAGATATGAACTATCATTCCTCCTTTACAGATAAGGAAATTGAGAACAGAGAGGTTAGGAAATGTGTCCAAGGTCACAACGCTAGGAAGTGGCAGAGCCAGGATTCTAGCACCCACATCCTTACCTACTACCCTATATTGCCTCCCCGTCTCTAACATTATCACCAATTCCCACAGTCTCGAAAACTGACTAATCTTTAACAGATATGACAATCTGGCCCTAGAGAGTTAAACAATTGGCCCAAGGTCACTGCTACTAGTGGCACAGCCAGGATTTTTACCAGCACTGTTAACCAAACTCAGTGTTCTTTACATGAAGCCCTGTTTACCTTATGATTATTTTCTGAAAAATTCCTCCAAGTAATTCATACATTTTTATCCTTCTCTAAGTATTTGTTATAAGCATTTCAGACGGGAAAGTTGGAGAATAAAACTCAATGTTCTATCTATTTATTCTCAATTGAATGCCTGAACAGCCAGAGTCCAAATAGCTAAGTGGAAACAGTTTTGTAGTCACTGAAACTCCTGGAAGTCAATCTGTTTTGACTTCAGCTCCTTACTGTGGATGTCCTGATGCAGGAACTTTATAAAGGGTGGGGAGCTGGTGACAGAGAAGGCCAGGAGCACACGCAGGTGTAGGCGAATCCATGGCTCATGAATGTCCGAAATTTTAACCCACTGGGGAGCTAAACTAGAGGCTAAGCTGAAAGCCAGGTTTCCATAGTTATTAAAAGAAACCATGTCAGATGCTTCTAGTCCATGCTGTGTCTGATAAACACAAACAGTTTAATTTAAACCTAGCTTTGGTTTGTACTTTCATTCAATTTCAACATAAAAATGGCTAAAACAGTTCATTTGTTCAGCTTAGTTAGCAATTAAAAGATCTTCATAAGTAAAAAAACAAAACAAAGCAAGAAATGTACAATTTGAGGGAATAATTTGCATTTTATTCTCGGTTCCTGCCATTTCTTTCCATGGAACCCCATCTTTTCCATGTATGAGATTTCTTTACAAATCAAGAATTCTCAGCGATCAGAAGACGATGTTCTTAAAGGAAAGCAGGGCCATCACAAGGTTATAACATCTGCGGATAAAAATAAATACCCTGCTGAAATTCTCTAAAGAAACTGGAATACATCAAAGCCTTTTATGGCATGTGGAATGATCTGGGCCCTGCCTACCTGTAGGCTCTTTTCCTAACTTTCCTCTCGGCTGAAACCTGAAGCTTCCTTCAACACTCCAAGTTCTTTCCAGCCTTTCTGCCTTGGCACATGCTAATGCATCTGTCTAAAGGAGCCACCCTGGACCCCGCCCCTAACTACCCCCCTTCTCCACTCCCCTCATCCCCAAACCACCACAGATACCTTCTTGTTAATCAAGTCTCAGCTAATCATTTGCCTGATTCTTCCAGGCAGAGTTAGTCTTTCTCCCAGCCTCATGACCTGGGAAACAATGATCTTTTTGTGTTATATTTACTTAAAGGTCTGATTCTTACTTGCTTAACTCCTTGAGGTAAGAGCAGAATTAAGCTTTTCTTTTGTTGCTCTTTTTGTCTTGAAATGTGTGAATCTCAAGGATTTAGCTCAGGAGGAGTAGAAGTTTAATACACATTTACTAAAATCTGGGGTTGAGAGTAGTAAGGATGACAGAGACTGAAGTGTGGCAGGAAAATACCTGAGTGCTTAGATATACTCTGTGTGTGTCTATTTGTGAGGGATGGAAGCAGGGACACTAAATGTATAAACTTGGAAAGATGAAACATACAATTCAGCGGGGGAGTATCCCTGAGGGAGAACTGGCACATAATGTTTGGAAATTACAACATGGTGTAGTAGAGGAGCAGATGTTGGGGTCAGAGAGGCCTAGGTTTAAATTCCAGATCTGCTACTTATCGTCTGTGTCACCTTCCCAAGTTATTTAACCTCTTTGCATCTTAGCTTTCTCATCTAAAAAGGTTGCTGTGCAGATGAAATGATGTAAGTACCTAGCACAGTACCTGAAAATAGTCAGGCTCAATTAAATGCTAGTTGTCACCATCTTAGCCAGAGAGAACAACTTCAGGAATTTGACATTTTACTTGTCCTCTATATAATTAGAAGGCCTTGAAGTTTAGATATTAAAATACAAAATTGAAAACAGTAAAAACAAACAAAAGAAAAACATAGACATCAAATAATGACATTGAAAACACTGATTTGACCCACCTATATTTTAGACCAAAATTACAGTAGGCTTGCTATAGCAAGGCAAAACTTGGCTATTACTGAAAAGCAACATTCTGTGTTTTGTGCTTGCAATTTCTTTGGTGTTTTGTGTGTGTGTGTGTGTGTGTGTGTGTGTGTGTGTGTGTGTGTGTGTGCTGGATCTCACTCTTTGTCTCCTAGGCTGGAGTGCAGTGGCATGCTCACAGCCATCGCAGTCTCGACCTGCTGGGCTCAGGAGATCCTTCCGCCTCACCCTTCCAAGTAGCTGGAACTACAGACACATGCCAACACGCCCAGCTACTTTGGTGTCTTACTTTGATATTTTCTTTTCAGATGTTAGTTACAGCATCTTGTAATTCCTGTAGCATATGATTCACATCTCTAGTCTTTCTTCACCTAGAAAAACTCCCAGAACTCCTTTGGGCTACTGTTTTTGTGAATTTTTTTGTTTTGGTAATAAAGGAATGTAAAGGTAAGCAGGGGGTTCCCCCTTCTTCCTACAGAGCTAAGGACTTTTTTTTCTTAAAGGAAAAAAAAAATTTTTTTTCTGAAGAAAACTATTTTAGGGCAGCTAATGCTTTCAAAAAGGAGTAAACAAAAAATTCCGGTGAAGTGCAGGACAGAAGGTTGGCAAAAAGGAATGAAAATGAAAGAGACCAAATTGAAGAGCCAAAAGAAGATAAAGGAATAAAAACAAATGAAAGAGGTGAAGCACATTTTAAAAAAAGGATGGAAGCATTCTAATTCTGTATACCGCACTTTCACAACAAAAACTGGCAAATCAATACAAAGCTTTGTATATGTGTGTGTGTGTATACGTACACACATATATGAACGTAACAAATTAACTTAATACTTTGTCTTATTCAGGCAATCCAAGGAAAAAAATCACAAACTATAAAATGAAAAATTTATTACATACCCTGTAACATATATAACACTGGTATTTACTACAAAACGGTAACAACGGTTTACCTTCCCCCAAATACCCAAGATAAAAACTAACAACAAATGGCACAGAACAAATCTGTTCAACACACAAACCAGAGGCTTTTATCTTATATTTTATGCCACAATACAGCAAAGCCAGGCAGCCGCTTTCTCCCTAAACTTACTGAGTCCAACGAGTATCCAGTCTAGCTAATCAACCAATAGATTTCTGGTCAGGTCCTCTCACCTGAATGTTTCCCTGCTCCTCTTTAACGATCCTAGAACAAAACACCAACACATACAACTTTCCTAAGCTTTTAACCCATGCCCTTTCTCTTCTTCAAAAAGAAACCTCCTTCCCTCTCACACCTTCAACCCCTACCTACTGCTGCTGCTCTGGTTCAGACCTGTATTTCTTTTTTTTTTGAGTTGGAGTCTCACTCTGTCGTCCAGGCTGGAGTGCAGTGGCCGCTCCCGGCCACCGCAACCTCGACCTGCTGGGCTCTGGCGATCCTTCCGCCTCAGCCTTCCAAGTAGCCGGAACTACAGGCGCACGGTACCACACCCGGCTAATTTTTGATTTATTGTAGAGATGAGGTCTCACCAAGTTGCCCAGGCGGGTCACGAACCTGCGGGCTCAGGCAATCCACTCACCTCAGCCTCCCAAAGGCGCGGGATTACAGGCTGAGCCACCGAGCCTGGCTTGACCTGTATTTCTTAAATAGATGATTGCATTTATCCCTCATGAATATTCCCATCTTCAGTCTTCCCACATCTCCCATCTATCTTAACTCTGCTGCCAGACACATATTTCTAACATGCAAATCTAATCATGTTATCCCATTCATGCTCTAAAATGTATTACGTTAGCCTCCCCATTACCTATGGAATAGACTCGAAAATCTTTTACATAGCATTCAAGACTCTTCATATTCTGGCCTTTACTTACCTGCTCCTCCTGTATTAATCCCATATGCCTACAGATTTGGCATTGACCCAATATCGAGCTACTGTTTCCTCGTCTTTCCAGTCTCTGTCTACCTGCTTGCAACATCCTACTTTTGTTTATCTTTTTGGCAAGCCTTTCACACATCTCTCAAGCCTAAGTCCAAATAATTCCTTCTCTGTGATGCTTTCCCAATTCATCAGGTAGACTGGTGTTCTATATTCCTACTGCAGTTTGTATGTACCCATTTTATGGCAACTTTTTTCAGCTTTATTAAAATATAATTGACAAATAAAAATGGTATATACTCAAGGTGTACAATGTGATATTCTGATATATGTATACACTGAAATCATCTCCCCATAACACATTGTATTTAGCATAGCACAGTACTTGACACATATTTGAGTGAATGAGACTTTTGACACATGAATAAAAAAAGCTCAGAATTTAAAATGTAAACATTTTTACAAGTGTAAAAGGGTGAGAGGAAAACAAGCAAAATAATCTCTACTCTCAGTTTCCATTATAAACCAAAACCCTACTGTAACAGAGCAAGGCAAGGTACTTGTGTGTCTCACATATTTCTCATTCTACTGCCATCATTTCCTTGGTCTTTTCTGTCTCTAACTGTAGCCATCAGGTATAGTTAGGAGAGAAGGCTAGAGTATCAGCAATCTGCCCTGCTTCCCCAAGTTCTGTCCTTCTTTCCATCACTCTCATGCTCAGACAAATGTACCTCTCCCTGCAGAGCCCCCGTCAAAGAGGATGTGGACACAAATCAGAGCCTGGGTATAGCCCTGTCACTGTATCTTTTAACAATGAACTTACTTCTCTCACTTTTAATTTCACACAACTCAGGACATGAATAAAATACACTGTGAGAAAGCTTGAGGTCCTCAAGTAGAAATGCTCCTGACTCTGCACCTGCAGACTCCGTTTCCTGCGCCGGCAGGTCTGTTTCCACACACCCCATGCAGTGGCTCCCATCTGATCGTGTCAGTGCCGGCTATGTCCCAGTTACCTGCTATTTTGATATTCATGTTGTTATCCAGCAGAAGATTTTCAGCCTTGAGGTCTCGGTGCACAATCTTCCGACCATGACAGTAATCAACAGCAGAGAGGATTTGCCAGAATTTTCTCCTGGCTTCAGACTCATTTAACCGGCCATGATTAGCAAGATAGTCTATAAGAGAGAGAATTTGGAATTACTCATCAAAATAAAATAACTTCATTATTAGTATTAGGAATTTATTTTCCTCAAAGTTTTTTCTTTGTTTAAACGAACAAGGATTAGTGTTTAAATAATATGGTGTTCTACAAGTATCTTGCCTTTGGAGAAGTAATTCCAATCATATTTCACTGGAGTCTAAATAAACGGTGAGAGCCCAAGACCAGACAACAGCAAGGAGCACAATATTCACGGTATAGCCCAAATGTTTTTCATGCCTAAGCACTCCCTCTGTCCTTTTGTTGAAAAATTTATTGAGTGTTTCTCCTAAACACACCTTAAAAATAAAATTTATGTAAAACAGAAAACATGAACAAACTCTCTGACATTTCATCAGACAAGGGACCTCTTTTCTGAAACACTGTCTTCATGCAATTATTATACAAACTGCCTGTAAAACAATATATTAGACATTTAAGCCACCAGAAGTAGCCTAAATAATGCATACACAATAATTGTTCTGTTGGAAGGAACGATTCTGATCTACCCAAGAACATGCACACTTGTTCTTTAAACCAAACACTGTCACTGACAGCCATGTTCTCTGAACTATAAGACAAATATATTTTGCAAGATACACTATCTTGTGCAATGTCACAGTCTTTATTAAAGCAGTTTCCCTGAAAATGAATTCTATGCATACTGTGTACATGAATTAAGTAAAACAAAACATTAGAACTCATTCAAGTTTCACATGAACTTCTAAAAGACCTCTGAAATTATCTGTTGAGGGTGGAAGGATCAACAAAATCTTGAAATCCTTTCTTATTCAAGATAATTTTATTTAATAGTCACAGTCACCTTTACACATTTTCTGCTCTGGTGTTTACTAGTTTACTGTTTTTAAATTTCATGCCTTTGGTCTATGCCCTTCTCAATATTTACTCTAAAATCTACTGACATTGGCACAATACTTTGCAGTTTACAAAGCATATTTATGTTACAGTATCTCATTTAGTTTTCCTAAAACCCTTTACTATAACTATTACTCAATACCCATTTTATAGATGAGAAAGCTGAAGATAGGGATTAAGTAATCTGGTTGAATTCATATAATTGGTGTTTAAATATAGTTAATGTGGGACTAGAGCTTTTAGCAGAATTTTTTTTAACATTATATCAAGCATCTTTTTTTTGTTGTTTGAGTTGGAGTATCACTCTGTTGTCCAGACTGGAGTGCAGTGGCACGCTCACGGTCATCGTCAGCCTCTACCTGCTAGGCTCAGATAATCCTTCTGTCTCAGCCTTCCAAGTAGCTGGAACTACAGGAGCGCACTACCATGTCTGGCTTATTTTTTGATTTATTGTAGAGATGAGGTCTCACAAGTTGCCCAGGCTGGTCTCGAACCCCTGAACTCAGGCAATCCTCTCACCTCGACCTCCCAAAGTGCTGAGATTACAGGCTTGAGCCGCCATGCCTGGCCTATATCAAGCATCTTTATTAGACGCCTGCTGAAATCCTAACCATCCTTTTAAAACCCCAGCCAAATGCCACTTTGCCCTTAAACAGTCCTTCATCACTTCAAGTACAAGTAACCTCTCTTCTCTGAACTCCTTCTAACTTTTCATATACTGCCTCACAAGGTACACAATTATCTGTATATATATCATAAATATTCCACGTATGCAGATGTGTACACACACAGTCCTAACTTTTAACACACTGTGTTTTTTTGTTTTTTTGTTTGTTTGTTTTGAGTTGGAATCTCACTCTGTTGCCCAGGCTGGGGTATAATGGCATGCTCACGGCCACCTCAGCGTTGACCTGCTGGACTCAGGCAATCATTCCACCTAAGCTTTCCAAGTAGCTGGAACTACAAGTGTGCTACGACGCCCAGCTAGTTTTCTGATTTATTGTAGAGATGAGGTCTTTCCAAGTTGCCCAGGCTGTTCTTCAACCCATGGGCTCAGGCAATCCCCTCACCTCAGCCTCCCGAAGTGTTGGGATTACAGGCTTGAGCCACCACACCTGGCCATACTGTGTTCTGAAGAATTAAAGATATCTTCATTTAAACTTTCTGAGGACAGGGACCATATAACTCTCTTCTGTGATCCCTGCAATCATCATATGTACAATACTTAATACTTAGGTGCTAAGTGGATGAAATCATGAACTTTTCCATCCACAGTACTACAGAAATGTGGAGTAGTATGCTATATTCCATCTATTACAGGCTTTAAATGTAAGAAGCCATTTCTATCTATTCTTCTCCATGGACTAGTATCAGAAATGAGACGGTAAGCTCAGCACATCCTCTCCTTGCCTTTACAGAGCCTGCACAGCAGTCATCCGTAATGCTGGAGGAGAAGAAAGGATCGCTTAGGAACAAGTATGCAGAATTTTTAAAGCAAAATGTCCAAATCGCCGTCAGAGAGGTTATGTTTAAGAACTGGCAAGTGGACGATCTGCTTTCTATGCATAAGAGTAAGCCAGAGTCTCACTTCTATACTGGGTGAACCGGGAAATCCATACTAAAGGGTGGGATGGACCCTGGAGTAAACACAAGCTGCTGAGGGAAATGCAGCATGCTTTATGTAAGGAAATAGCTTTTGGCTAGTTAATAATCTTTCCTAACATTCCCCATATAATGCTACATAAGCTGTACCACTAAATGAGACAACTTTTTCATGGACAAATAATTGACTTCTCCAGATAGACATTTTTTTTCTGATTAAAATGCTGAGTCAATGTGGGTTAGTGGGAAAGATCTGTGAGTTTTTGGCAACACATAGAAACATAACAGGCTTAACGCAAACAAGTGCAAGTTGATTTCTATGAAAAAGACTCCAAACTAAAAGGAGCCCTCTGAAGCACAACGGGTGCTTGCTTCGGCAGCACATATACTAAAATTTGGAACGACACAGAGATGATTAGCATGGCCCCTGTGCAAGGATGATATGCAAATTTGTGAAACGTTCCATAAAGTAAAAAAGAGAAACACAATGGATTCTGTATTGTTTTTTTGACGCTATCAGTCCAAATTGGCAACCACAGGCAAGAGGGAAGAAAAACTTTGAAACTTGGTATCAGGAAGGGTACTGTTTGCAGAACAATGGCATGAAAGGTCTGAATCTAAAATTACCATGTAAAGCTGCAATCATCACATGTTAATAAATACATAACACAGTATGAGAAAAATGACAACAAACTCCAGAGAGTAAGAGATAAACTATTTAGAGAGGTGATACTTCCACTATTTAAGTGAAAATCTCAGCAAGTATTCAAGTATATCTATCATCTTTCCTATTATTTATGATTTCTGCTGTAGGCATCCCTGAAAATGACAACATCTGCTGAGATATCAGTAAGAGAAGTAACTGAACCAAAAACCTGTGGCTGCAAATAAAATCAGTTTGGATATACATCATGCCCTTCAAAAAGTACTGTTATCATGCTCAAGTTAATGCACAAGTTAACATAAAAAAACTTAACTGTTACCAATCTATGCTTAAGTTAATGCACAAGTAAACATACAAAAAGTTAACTAAAGTTAACATACAAAAAGCACACTCCATGTTTAACATTAAAACCCTTATTTAATCAGGATGACAACTACCAACTTATGTGTGGAAAAGCAATTCTCTATACTAACAGCTTATGTGTGTATTTTTGATGAATGCACACAGTTTTTTAAAAATTCTTTTCCCCCCTATGTTGACATGTGTTCTAACAGCTAAGTGAAATGTAATTTTATGCTTGTTGACTTTAATAACAAAATCTTTCAAGATTATATTTTGTATATACTCTTTCTCCCCATATTGCCACTTTTTCTGGTATTGATTTTTATTGTATTTAACAAAAATCATGGTCTGCAACAGCCCAGACAATTAAAAAAAAACAGACAGTCTGAGAAATATTGGTATAGGCAAGTAAACAGGCAATTACAATACACTATAATAAACTAGAATAAAGATGTCCTAATAAGTACATTTATTTGCAGATAACTTTAATTTTCTTTTCTTTTTTTTTTTGAGTTGGAGTCTCACTCTGTTGCCCAGACTGGAGTGCAGTGGCCGCTCCCGGCCACCGCAGCCTCGACCTGCTGGGCTCCGGCGATCCTTCCGCCTCAGCCTTCCAAGTAGCTGGAACTACAGGCG